>CM076078.1:25515000-25540000 GCA_038088235.1 Zacco platypus | reverse complement strand
ACATCTATCTATCTATCTGTCATCCGACTACATCTATCTATCTATCTATCATCTGACTACATCTATCTATCTATCATCTGACTACATCTATCTATCTATCTATCATTCAAACACATCTATCTATCTGTCTATCTATCTATCATTCAAACACATCTATCTATCTATCTATCTATCTATCTATCTATCTATCTATCTATCTATCTATCTATCTATCTATCTATCTATCTATCTATCTATCTATCATCCGACCACATCTATCTGTCTGTCTGTCTCTCTGTCTGTCTGTCTATCTATCTATCTGTCTATCTATCTGTCTATCTATCTGTCTATCTATCTATCATCCGACCACATCTGTCATCGACCACATCTATCTATCTATCTATCATCCGACTACATCTATCTATCTATCTATCATCTGACTACATCTATCTATCTATCTATCTATCTATCTATCTATCTATCATTCAAACACATCTATCTATCTATCTATCTATCTATCTATCTATCTATCTATCTATCTATCTATCTATCTATCATCCGACCACATCTATCTATCTTTCTATCATCCGACCACATCTATCTCTTTCTATCATCCGACCACATCTATCTATCTATCTATCTATCTATCTATCTATCTATCTATCTATCTATCTATCTATCTATCATTCAAACACATCTATCTATCTATCTATCTATCTATCTATCTATCTATCTATCTATCATCCGACCACATCTATCTGTCTGTCTGTCTGTCTGTCTGTCTATCTATCTATCTGTCTATATGTCTATCTATCTGTCTATCTATCTGTCTATCTATCTATCATCCGACCACATCTGTCATCGACCACATCTATCTATCTATCTGTCATTCGACCACATCATCTATCTATCTATCTATCTATCTATCTATCTATCTATCATTCAAACACATCTATCTATCTATCTATCTATCATCCGACCACATCTATCTATCTTTCTATCATCCGACCACATCTATCTATCTATCTATCTATCTATCTATCTATCTATCTATCTATCTATCTATCTATCTATCTATCATTCAAACACTTCTATCTATCTATCTATCTATCATTCGGCCACATCTATCTATCTTTCTATCATCCGACCACATCTATCTATGTATCTGTCTATCATCCGACCACATCTATCTATCTATCTATCTATCTATCTATCTATCTATCTATCTATCTATCTATCTATCTATCATTCAAACACATCTATCTATCATTCAAACACATCTATCTATCTTTCTATCATCCGACCACATCTATCTATCTATCTATCTATCTATCTATCTATCTATCATTCAAACACATCTATCTATCTATCTATCATCCGGCCACATCTATCTATCTGTCTATCATCCGACCACATCTATCTATCTATCTATCTATCTATCTATCTATCTATCTATCATTCAAACACATCTATCTATCTATCTATCTATCATTCAAACACATCTATCTATCTATCTATCTATCTATCTATCTATCTATCTATCATTCAAACACATCTATCTATCTATCTATCTATCATTCAAACACATCTATCTATCTATTTATCTATCATTCAAACACATCTATCTATCTATCTATCTATCTATCTATCTATCTATCTATCTATCTATCTATCTATCTATCTATCTATCATCCGACCACATCTATCTATCTTTCTATCTATCTGTCATCCGACCACATCATCTATCTATCTATCTATCTATCTATCTATCTATCTATCATTCAAACACATCATCTATCTATCTATCTATCTATCTATCATTCAAACACATCATCTATCTATCTATCTATATCATTCAAACACATCTATCTATCTATCTATCTATATCATTCAAACACATCTATCTATCTATCTATCATCCGGCCACATCTATCTATCTTTCTATCATCCGACCACATCTATCTATGTATCTGTCTATCATCCGACCACATCTATCTATCTATCTATCTATCTATCTATCTATCTATCTATCTATCATTCAAACACATCTATCTATCTATCTATATCATTCAAACACATCTATCTATCTATCTATCTATCTATCTATCTATCTATTTATCTATCATTCAAACACATCTATCTATCTATCTATCATCCGACCACATCTATCTATCTATCTATCATCCGACCACATCTATCTATCTATCTATCTATCTATCTATCTATCTATCTATCTATCTATCTATCTATCTATCTATCTATCTATCTATCTATCATCCAAACACATCTATCTATCTATCTATCTATCTATCATCCGACCACATCTATCTATCTATCTATCTATCTATCTATCTATCTATCATTCAAACACATCTATCTATCTTTCTATCATCCGACCACATCTATCTATCTATCTATCTATCTATCTATCTATCATTCAAACACATCTATCTATCTATCTATCTATCATCCGGCCACATCTATCTATCTGTCTATCATCCGACCACATCTATCTATCTATCTATCTATCTATCTATCTATCTATCTATCTATCTATCTATCTATCTATCTATCTATCTATCTATCTATCTATCATTCAAACACATCTATCTATCTATCTATTATTCAAACACATCTATCTATCTATCTATCTATCTATCATTCAAACAGATCTATCTATCTATCTATCTATCATTCAAACACATCTATCTATCTATCTATCTATCTATCTATCTATCTATCTATCTATCTATCTATCTATCTATCTATCTATCTATCATCCGACCACATCTATCTATCTTTCTATCATCCGACCACATCTATCTATCTATCTATCTATCTATCTATCTATCTATCTATCATTCAAACACATCTATCTATCTATCTATCTATCTATCTATCTATCTATCTATCTATCTATCTATCTATCATCCGACCACATCTATCTATCTTTCTATCATCCGACCACATCTATCTATCTTTCTATCATCCGACCACATCTATCTATCTATCTATCTATCTATCTATCTATCTATCTATCTATCTATCTATATATCTATCATTCAAACACATCTATCTATCTATCTATCTATCTATCTATCTATCTATCTATCTATCTATCTATCTATCTATCTATCTATCTATCTATCATCCGACCACATCTATCTGTCTATATGTCTATCTATCTGTCTATCTATCTGTCTATCTATCTATCATCCGACCACATCTGTCATCGACCACATCTATCTATCTATCTGTCATTCGACCACATCATCTATCTATCTATCTATCTATCTATCTATCTATCTATCTATCATTCAAACACATCTATCTATCTATCTATCTATCTATCATCCGACCACATCTATCTATCTATCTATCTATCATCCGACCACATCTATCTATCTATCTATCTATCTATCTATCTATCTATCTATCTATCATTCAAACACTTCTATCTATCTATCTATCATTCGGCCACATCTATCTATCTTTCTATCATCCGACCACATCTATCTATGTATCTGTCTATCATCCGACCACATCTATCTATCTATCTATCTATTTATCTATCTATCTGTCTATCATCCGACCACATCTATCTATCTGTCTGTCATCCGACCACATCTATCTATCTGTCTGTCATCCGACCACATCTATCTATCTATCTATCTATCTTTCAAACACATCTATCTATCTATCTATCTATCTATCTATCTATCATTCAAACACATCTATCTATCTATCTATCATCCGACCACATCCATCTATCTATCTATCATTCAAACACATCTATCTATCTATCTATCTATCTATCTATCTATCTATCTATCTATCTGTCCATCTATCTTTCTATCATCCGACCACATCTATCTATCTATCTATCTATCTATCTATCTATCTATCTATCATCCGACCACATCTATCTATCTTTCTATCATCCGACCACATCTATCTATCTATCTATCTATCATTCAAACACATCTATCTATCTATCTATCTATCTATCTATCTATCTATCTATCTATCTATCTATCATCCGACCACATCTATCTATCTTTCTATCATCCGACCACATCTATCTATCTATCTATCATTCAAACACATCTATCTATCTATCTATCTATCTATCATCCGACCACATCTATCTATCTATCTATCTATCTATCTATCTATCTATCTTTCATTCAAACACATCTATCTATCTATCTATCATCCGACCACATCTATCTATCTATCTATCTATCTATCTATCTATCTATCTATCTATCTATCTATCTATCATCCGACTACATCTATCTATCTATCTATCTATCATCTGACTACATCTATCTATCTATCTATCATTCAAACACATCTATCTATCTATCTATCATCCGACCACATCTATCTATCTATCTATCTATCTATCATCCGACCACATCTATCTGTCTGTCTGTCTCTCTGTCTGTCTGTCTATCTATCTATCTGTCTATCTGTCTATCTATCTGTCTATCTATCTGTCTATCTATCTATCATCCGACCACATCTGTCATCGACCACATCTATCTATCTATCTGTCATCCGACTACATCTATCTATCTATCTATCATCTGACTACATCTATCTATCTATCATCTGACTACATCTATCTATCTATCTATCATTCAAACACATCTATCTATCTATCTATCTATCTATCATTCAAACACATCTATCTATCTATCTATCTATCTATCTATCTATCTATCTATCTATCTATCTATCATCCGACCACATCTATCTGTCTGTCTGTCTCTCTGTCTGTCTGTCTATCTATCTATCTGTCTATCTATCTGTCTATCTATCTGTCTATCTATCTATCATCCGACCACATCTGTCATCGACCACATCTATCTATCTATCTATCATCCGACTACATCTATCTATCTATCTATCATCTGACTACATCTATCTATCTATCTATCATCTGACTACATCTATCTATCTATCTATCTATCATTCAAACACATCTATCTATCTATCTATCTATCTATCTATCTGTCCATCTATCTTTCTATCATCCGACCACATCTATCTATCTATCTATCTATCATCCGACCACATCTATCTATCTTTCTATCATCCGACCACATCTATCTATCTATCTATCATTCAAACACATCTATCTATCTATCTATCTATCTATCTATCATCCGACCACATCTATCTATCTTTCTATCATCTGACCACATCTATCTATCTATCTATCATTCAAACACATCTATCTATCTATCTATCTATCTATCTATCTATCTATCTATCTATCATCCGACCACATCTATCTATCTATCTATCTATCTATCTATCTATCTATCTATCTATCTATCTATCTATCTATCTATCTATCTATCTATCTATCTGTCATTCAAACACATCTATCTATCTATCTATCATCCGACCACATCTATCTATCTATCTATCTATCTATCTATCTATCTATCAATCTATCTATCTATCTATCATTCAAACACATCTATCTATCTTTCTATCATCCGACCACATCTATCTATCTATCTATCTATCTATCTATCTATCTATCTATCTATCTATCATTCAAACACATCTATCTATCTATCTATCTATCTATCATCCGGCCACATCTATCTATCTGTCTATCATCCGACCACGTCTATCTATCTATCTATCTATCTATCATTCAAACACATCTATCTATCTATCTATCTATCATTCAAACACATCTATCTATCTATCTATCTATCTATCTATCTATCTATCATTCAAACACATCTATCTATCTATCTATCTATCTATCTATCATTCAAACACATCTATCTATCTATCTATCTATCTATCTATCTATCTATCTATCTATCATCCGACCACATCTATCTATCTTTCTATCATCCGACCACATCTATCTATCTATCTATCTATCTATCTATCTATCTATCTATCTATCTATCTATCTATCTATCTATCTATCTATCTATCATTCAAACACATCTATCTATCTATCTATCTATCTATCTATCATTCAAACACATCTATCTATCTATCTATCTATCTATCTATCTATCTATCTATCTATCTATCATCCGACCACATCTATCTATCTTTCTATCATCCGACCACATCTATCTATCTATCTATCATTCAAACACATCTATCTATCTATCTATCTATCTATCTATCTATCTATCTATCTATCTATCTATCATTCAAACACATCTATCTATCTATCTATCTATCTATCTATCATTCAAACACATCTATCTATCTATCTATCTATCTATCTATCTATCTATCTATCTATCTATCATTCAAACACATCTATCTATCTATCTATCTATCTATCTATCTATCTATCTATCTATCTATCTATCATCCGACCACATCTATCTGTCTGTCTGTCTCTCTGTCTGTCTGTATCTATCTATCTGTCTATCTGTCTATCTATCTGTCTATCTATCTATCAATCTATCTATCATCCGACCACATCTGTCATCGACCACATCTATCTATCTATCTGTCATCCGACCACATCATCTATCTATCTATCTATCTATCTATCTATCTATCTATCTATCATTCAAACACATCTATCTATCTATCTATCTATCATCCGACCACATCTATCTATCTATCTATCATCCGACCACATCTATCTATCTTTCTATCATCCGACCACATCTATCTATCTATCTATCTATCTATCTATCATTCAAACACTTCTATCTATCTATCTATCTATCATTCGGCCACATCTATCTATCTTTCTATCATCCGACCACATCTATCTATGTATCTGTCTATCATCCGACCACATCTATCTATCTATCTATCTATCTATCTATCTATCTATCTATCTATCTATCTATCTATCTATCTATCTATCATCCGACCACATCTATCTATCTGTCTGTCATCCGACCACATCTATCTATCTGTCTGTCATCCGACCACATCTATCTATCTATCTATCTATCTTTCAAACACATCTATCTATCTATCTATCTATCTATCTATCATTCAAACACATCTATCTATCTATCTACCATCCGACCACATCCATCTATCTATCTATCATTCAAACACATCTATCTATCTATCTATCTATCTGTCCATCTATCTTTCTATCATCCGACCACATCTATCTATCTATCTATCTATCTTTCAAACACATCTATCTATCTATCTATCTATCTATCTATCATTCAAACACATCTATCTATCTATCTATCATCCGACCACATCCATCTATCTATCTATCATTCAAACACATCTATCTATCTATCTATCTATCTATCTGTCCATCTATCTTTCTATCATCCGACCACATCTATCTATCTATCTATCTATCTATCTATCTATCTATCTATCTATCTATCATTCAAACACTTCTATCTATCTATCTATCTATCATTCGGCCACATCTATCTATCTTTCTATCATCCGACCACATCTATCTATGTATCTGTCTATCATCCGACCACATCTATCTATCTATCTATCTATTTATCTATCTATCTATCTGTCTATCATCCGACCACATCTATCTATCTGTCTGTCATCCGACCACATCTATCTATCTGTCTGTCATCCGACCACATCTATCTATCTATCTATCTATCATTCAAACACATCTATCTATCTATCTATCATCCGACCACATCCATCTATCTATCTATCATTCAAACACATCTATCTATCTATCTATCTATCTATCTGTCCATCTATCTTTCTATCATCCGACCACATCTATCTATCTATCTATCTATCTATCTATCTATCTATCTATCTATCTATCATCCGACCACATCTATCTATCTTTCTATCATCCGACCACATCTATCTATCTATCTATCATTCAAACACATCTATCTATCTATCTATCTATCTATCTATCTATCTATCTATCTATCATCCGACCACATCTATCTATCTTTCTATCATCCGACCACATCTATCTATCTATCTATCATTCAAACACATCTATCTATCTATCTATCTATCTATCATCCGACCACATCTATCTATCTATCTATCTATCTATCTATCTATCTATCTATCTATCTTTCATTCAAACACATCTATCTATCTATCTATCATCCGACCACATCTATCTATCTATCTATCTATCTATCTATCTATCTATCTATCTATCATCCGACCACATCTATCTGTCTGTCTGTCTGTCTGTCTATCTATCTGTCTGTCTATCTGTCTATCTATCTGTCTATCTATCTATCATCCGACCACATCTGTCATCGACCACATCTATCTATCTATCTGTCATTCGACCACATCATCTATCTATCTATCTATCTATCTATCTATCTATCTATCTATCTATCTATCTATCTATCATTCAAACACATCTATCTATCTATCTATCTATCATCCGACCACATCTATCTATCTTTCTATCATCCGACCACATCTATCTATCTATCTATCTATCTATCTATCTATCTATCTATCTATCTATCTATCTATCTATCATTCAAACACTTCTATCTATCTATCTATCTATCATTCGGCCACATCTATCTATCTTTCTATCATCCGACCACATCTATCTATGTATCTGTCTATCATCCGACCACATCTATCTATCTATCTATCTATTTATCTATCTATCTATCTATCTGTCTATCATCCGACCACATCTATCTATCTGTCTGTCATCCGACCACATCTATCTATCTGTCTGTCATCCGACCACATCTATCTATCTATCTATCTATCTTTCAAACACATCTATCTATCTATCTATCTATCTATCTATCTATCTATCATTCAAACACATCTATCTATCTATCTATCATCCGACCACATCCATCTATCTATCTATCATTCAAACACATCTATCTATCTATCTATCTATCTATCTGTCCATCTATCTTTCTATCATCCGACCACATCTATCTATCTATCTATCTATCTATCTATCTATCTATCTATCTATCTATCTATCATCCGACCACATCTATCTATCTTTCTATCATCCGACCACATCTATCTATCTATCTATCATTCAAACACATCTATCTATCTATCTATCTATCTATCTATCTATCTATCTATCTATCTATCTATCTATCTATCTATCTATCTATCTATCTATCTATCTATCTATCATCCGACCACATCTATCTATCTTTCTATCATCCGACCACATCTATCTATCTATCTATCATTCAAACACATCTATCTATCTATCTATCTATCTATCATCCGACCACATCTATCTATCTATCTATCTATCTATCTATCTATCTATCTTTCATTCAAACACATCTATCTATCTATCTATCATCCGACCACATCTATCTATCTATCTATCTATCTATCTATCTATCTATCTATCTATCTATCTATCATCCGACTACATCTATCTATCTATCTATCTATCATCTGACTACATCTATCTATCTATCTATCATCTGACTACATCTATCTATCTATCTATCATTCAAACACATCTATCTATCTATCTATCATCCGACCACATCTATCTATCTATCTATCTATCTATCTATCTATCTATCTATCTATCTATCTATCTATCATCCGACTACATCTATCTATCTATCTATCATCTGACTACATCTATCTATCTATCTATCATCTGACTACATCTATCTATCTATCTATCATTCAAACACATCTATCTATCTATCTATCTATCTATCTATCTATCTATCTATCTATCTATCTATCTATCTGTCCATCTATCTTTCTATCATCCGACCACATCTATCTATCTATCTATCTATCTATCTATCATCCGACCACATCTATCTATCTTTCTATCATCCGACCACATCTATCTATCTATCTATCATTCAAACACATCTATCTATCTATCTATCTATCTATCTATCTATCTATCTATCTATCTATCTATCTATCTATCTATCTATCATCCGACCACATCTATCTATCTTTCTATCATCTGACCACATCTATCTATCTATCTATCTATCATTCAAACACATCTATCTATCTATCTATCTATCTATCTATCTATCTATCTATCTATCATCCGACCACATCTATCTATCTATCTATCTATCTATCTATCTATCTATCTATCTATCTATCTATCTATCTATCTATCTGTCATTCAAACACATCTATCTATCTATCTATCATCCGACCACATCTATCTATCTATCTATCTATCTATCTATCAATCTATCTATCTATCTATCATTCAAACACATCTATCTATCTTTCTATCATCCGACCACATCTATCTATCTATCTATCTATCTATCTATCTATCTATCTATCTATCTATCTATCTATCTATCTATCTATCATTCAAACACATCTATCTATCTATCTATCTATCATCCGGCCACATCTATCTATCTGTCTATCATCCGACCACATCTATCTATCTATCTATCTATCTATCTATCTATCATTCAAACACATCTATCTATCTATCTATCTATCATTCAAACACATCTATCTATCTATCTATCTATCTATCTATCTATCTATCTATCATTCAAACACATCTATCTATCTATCTGTCATCCGACCACATCTATCTATCTATCTATCTATCTTTCAAACACATCTATCTATCTATCTATCTATCTATCTATCTATCTATCATTCAAACACATCTATCTATCTATCTACCATCCGACCACATCCATCTATCTATCTATCATTCAAACACATCTATCTATCTATCTATCTATCTGTCCATCTATCTTTCTATCATCCGACCACATCTATCTATCTATCTATCTATCTATCTATCTATCTATCATCCGACCACATCTATCTATCTTTCTATCATCCGACCACATCTATCTATCTATCTATCATTCAAACACATCTATCTATCTATCTATCTATCTATCTATCTATCTATCTATCTATCTATCATCCGACCACATCTATCTATCTTTCTATCATCCGACCACATCTATCTATCTATCTATCATTCAAACACATCTATCTATCTATCTATCTATCTATCTATCTATCTATCATCCGACCACATCTATCTATCTATCTATCTATCTATCTATCTATCTGTCATTCAAACACATCTATCTATCTATCTATCATCCGACCACATCTATCTATCTATCTATCTATCTATCTATCTATCTATCTATCTATCATCCGACTACATCTATCTATCTATCTATCATCTGACTACATCTATCTATCTATCTATCATCTGACTACATCTATCTATCTATCTATCATTCAAACACATCTATCTATCTATCTATCTATCTATCTGTCCATCTATCTTTCTATCATCCGACCACATCTATCTATCTATCTATCTATCATCCGACCACATCTATCTATCTTTCTATCATCCGACCACATCTATCTATCTATCTATCATTCAAACACATCTATCTATCTATCTATCTATCTATCTATCTATCTATCTATCTATCTATCATCCGACCACATCTATCTGTCTGTCTGTCTCTCTGTCTGTCTGTATCTATCTATCTGTCTATCTGTCTATCTATCTGTCTATCTATCTATCATCCGACCACATCTGTCATCGACCACATCTATCTATCTATCTGTCATCCGACCACATCATCTATCTATCTATCTATCTATCTATCTATCTATCTATCATTCAAACACATCTATCTATCTATCTATCTATCATCCGACCACATCTATCTATCTATCTATCATCCGACCACATCTATCTATCTTTCTATCATCCGACCACATCTATCTATCTATCTATCTATCTATCTATCATTCAAACACTTCTATCTATCTATCTATCTATCATTCGGCCACATCTATCTATCTTTCTATCATCCGACCACATCTATCTATGTATCTGTCTATCATCCGACCACATCTATCTATCTATCTATCTATCTATCTATCTATCTATCTATCTATCTATCTATCTATCTATCTATCTATCATCCGACCACATCTATCTATCTGTCTGTCATCCGACCACATCTATCTATCTGTCTGTCATCCGACCACATCTATCTATCTATCTATCTATCTTTCAAACACATCTATCTATCTATCTATCTATCTATCTATCATTCAAACACATCTATCTATCTATCTACCATCCGACCACATCCATCTATCTATCTATCATTCAAACACATCTATCTATCTATCTATCTATCTGTCCATCTATCTTTCTATCATCCGACCACATCTATCTATCTATCTATCTATCTATCTATCTATCTATCTATCTATCTATCTATCATCCGACCACATCTATCTATCTTTCTATCATCCGACCACATCTATCTATCTATCTATCATTCAAACACATCTATCTATCTATCTATCTATCTATCTATCTATCATCCGACCACATCTATCTATCTTTCTATCATCCGACCACATCTATCTATCTATCTATCATTCAAACACATCTATCTATCTATCTATCTATCTATCTATCTATCTATCTATCATCCGACCACATCTATCTATCTATCTATCTATCTATCTGTCATTCAAACACATCTATCTATCTATCTATCATCCGACCACATCTATCTATCTATCTATCTATCTATCTATCTATCTATCATCCGACTACATCTATCTATCTATCTATCATCTGACTACATCTATCTATCTATCTATCATCTGACTACATCTATCTATCTATCTATCATTCAAACACATCTATCTATCTATCTATCTATCTATCTATCTATCTGTCCATCTATCTTTCTATCATCCGACCACATCTATCTATCTATCTATCTATCATCCGACCACATCTATCTATCTTTCTATCATCCGACCACATCTATCTATCTATCTATCATTCAAACACATCTATCTATCTATCTATCTATCTATCTATCTATCTATCTATCTATCTATCTATCATCCGACCACATCTATCTATCTATCTATCTATCTATCTATCTATCTATCTATCTATCTATCTATCTATCTATCTATCTATCTATCTATCTGTCATTCAAACACATCTATCTATCTATCTATCTATCTATCTATCTATCTATCTATCTATCTATCTATCTATCTATCTATCTATCTATCTATCTATCTATCTATCTATCATCCGACCACATCTATCTATCTTTCTATCATCCGACCACATCTATCTATCTATCTATCATTCAAACACATCTATCTATCTATCTATCTATCTATCTATCTATCTATCTATCTATCATCCGACCACATCTATCTATCTATCTATCTATCTATCTATCTATCTATCTATCTATCTATCTATCTATCTGTCATTCAAACACATCTATCTATCTATCTTTCTATCATCCGACCACATCTATCTATCTATCTATCATTCAAACACATCTATCTATCTATCTATCTATCTATCTATCTATCTATCTATCTATCATCCGACCACATCTATCTATCTATCTATCTATCTATCTATCTATCTATCTATCTATCTATCTATCTATCTGTCATTCAAACACATCTATCTATCTATCTATCTATCGTCCGACCACATCTATCTATCTATCTATCTATCTATCTATCATCCGACTACATCTATCTATCTATCTATCATCCGACTACATCTATCTATCTATCTATCATCTGACTACATCTATCTATCTATCTATCATCTGACTACATCTATCTATCTATCTATCATCCGACTACATCTATCTATCTATCTATCTATCATCCGACCACATCTATCTATCTATCATCCGACCACATCTATCTATCTATCTATCTATCATCCAAACACATCTATCCATCTATCTATCTATCTATCTATCTATCTATCTATCTATCTATCTATCTATCTATCTATCTATCATCCAAACACATCTATCTATCTATCTATCATCCAAACACATCTATCTATCTATCTATCTATCTATCTATCTGTCTATCTGTCTATCTGTCTATCTATCTGTCTATCTATCTGTCTATCTATCTATCATCCGACCACATCTATCTATCTTTCTATCATCCGACCACATCTATCTATCTATCATTCAAACACATCTATCTATCTATCTATCTATCTATCTATCTATCTATCTATCATCCGACCACATCTATCTATCTTTCTATCATCCGACCACATCTATCTATCTATCTATCATTCAAACACATCTATCTATCTATCTATCTATCTATCTATCTATCATCCGACCACATCTATCTATCTATCTATCTATCTATCATTCAAACACATCTATCTATCTATCTATCTATCTATCTATCTATCATTCGACCACATCTATCTATCTATCTATCTATCTATCTATCTATCTATCTATCTATCTATCTATCTATCTATCATTCAAACACATCTATCTATCTATCTATCTATCTATCTATCTATCTATCTATCTATCTATCTATCTATCTATCTATCTATCTATCTATCTATCTATCTATCTATCTATCATCCGACCACATCTATCTGTCTGTCTGTCTGTCTGTCTATCTATCTGTCTGTCTATCTGTCTATCTATCTGTCTATCTATCTGTCTATCTATCTATCATCCGACCACATCTGTCATCGACCACATCTATCTATCTATCTGTCATTCGACCACATCATCTATCTATCTATCTATCTATCTATCTATCTATCTATCTATCATTCAAACACATCTATCTATCTATCTATCTATCATCCGACCACATCTATCTATCTTTCTATCATCCGACCACATCTATCTATCTATCTATCTATCTATCTATCTATCTATCTATCTATCTATCTATCTATCTATCTATCTATCATTCAAACACTTCTATCTATCTATCTATCTATCATTCGGCCACATCTATCTATCTTTCTATCATCCGACCACATCTATCTATGTATCTGTCTATCATCCGACCACATCTATCTATCTATCTATCTATTTATCTATCTATCTATCTGTCTATCATCCGACCACATCTATCTATCTGTCTGTCATCCGACCACATCTATCTATCTGTCTGTCATCCGACCACATCTATCTATCTATCTATCTATCTTTCAAACACATCTATCTATCTATCTATCTATCTATCTATCATTCAAACACATCTATCTATCTATCTATCATCCGACCACATCCATCTATCTATCTATCATTCAAACACATCTATCTATCTATCTATCTATCTATCTGTCCATCTATCTTTCTATCATCCGACCACATCTATCTATCTATCTATCTATCTATCTATCTATCTATCTATCTATCATTCAAACACTTCTATCTATCTATCTATCTATCATTCGGCCACATCTATCTATCTTTCTATCATCCGACCACATCTATCTATGTATCTGTCTATCATCCGACCACATCTATCTATCTATCTATCTATTTATCTATCTATCTATCTGTCTATCATCCGACCACATCTATCTATCTGTCTGTCATCCGACCACATCTATCTATCTGTCTGTCATCCGACCACATCTATCTATCTATCTATCTATCATTCAAACACATCTATCTATCTATCTATCATCCGACCACATCCATCTATCTATCTATCATTCAAACACATCTATCTATCTATCTATCTATCTATCTGTCCATCTATCTTTCTATCATCCGACCACATCTATCTATCTATCTATCTATCTATCTATCTATCTATCTATCATCCGACCACATCTATCTATCTTTCTATCATCCGACCACATCTATCTATCTATCTATCATTCAAACACATCTATCTATCTATCTATCTATCTATCTATCTATCTATCTATCTATCTATCATCCGACCACATCTATCTATCTTTCTATCATCCGACCACATCTATCTATCTATCTATCATTCAAACACATCTATCTATCTATCTATCTATCTATCATCCGACCACATCTATCTATCTATCTATCTATCTATCTATCTATCTATCTTTCATTCAAACACATCTATCTATCTATCTATCATCCGACCACATCTATCTATCTATCTATCTATCTATCTATCTATCTATCTATCATCCGACCACATCTATCTGTCTGTCTGTCTGTCTATCTATCTGTCTATCTATCTGTCTATCTATCTATCATCCGACCACATCTGTCATCGACCACATCTATCTATCTATCTGTCATTCGACCACATCATCTATCTATCTATCTATCTATCTATCTATCTATCTATCTATCTATCTATCTATCATTCAAACACATCTATCTATCTATCTGTCATTCGACCACATCATCTATCTATCTATCTATCTATCTATCTATCTATCTATCTATCTATCTATCATTCAAACACATCTATCTATCTATCTTTCTATCATCCGACCACATCTATCTATCTATCTATCTATCTATCTATCTATCTATCTATCTATCTATCTATCATTCAAACACTTCTATCTATCTATCTATCTATCATTCGGCCACATCTATCTATCTTTCTATCATCCGACCACATCTATCTATGTATCTGTCTATCATCCGACCACATCTATCTATCTATCTATCTATTTATCTATCTATCTATCTATCTGTCTATCATCCGACCACATCTATCTATCTGTCTGTCATCCGACCACATCTATCTATCTGTCTGTCATCCGACCACATCTATCTATCTATCTATCTATCTTTCAAACACATCTATCTATCTATCTATCTATCTATCTATCTATCTATCATTCAAACACATCTATCTATCTATCTATCATCCGACCACATCCATCTATCTATCTATCATTCAAACACATCTATCTATCTATCTATCTATCTATCTATCTGTCCATCTATCTTTCTATCATCCGACCACATCTATCTATCTATCTATCTATCTATCTATCTATCTATCTATCTATCTATCTATCTATCTATCATCCGACCACATCTATCTATCTTTCTATCATCCGACCACATCTATCTATCTATCTATCATTCAAACACATCTATCTATCTATCTATCTATCTATCTATCTATCTATCTATCTATCTATCTATCTATCTATCTATCTATCTATCTATCTATCATCCGACCACATCTATCTATCTTTCTATCATCCGACCACATCTATCTATCTATCTATCATTCAAACACATCTATCTATCTATCTATCTATCTATCATCCGACCACATCTATCTATCTATCTATCTATCTATCTATCTATCTATCTTTCATTCAAACACATCTATCTATCTATCTATCATCCGACCACATCTATCTATCTATCTATCTATCTATCTATCTATCTATCTATCTATCTATCTATCATCCGACTACATCTATCTATCTATCTATCTATCATCTGACTACATCTATCTATCTATCTATCATCTGACTACATCTATCTATCTATCTATCATTCAAACACATCTATCTATCTATCTATCATCCGACCACATCTATCTATCTATCTATCTATCTATCTATCTATCTATCTATCTATCTATCTATCTATCATCCGACTACATCTATCTATCTATCTATCATCTGACTACATCTATCTATCTATCTATCATCTGACTACATCTATCTATCTATCTATCATTCAAACACATCTATCTATCTATCTATCTATCTATCTATCTATCTATCTATCTGTCCATCTATCTTTCTATCATCCGACCACATCTATCTATCTATCTATCTATCTATCTATCATCCGACCACATCTATCTATCTTTCTATCATCCGACCACATCTATCTATCTATCTATCATTCAAACACATCTATCTATCTATCTATCTATCTATCTATCTATCTATCTATCTATCTATCTATCTATCTATCTATCTATCTATCTATCTATCTATCTATCTATCATCCGACCACATCTATCTATCTTTCTATCATCTGACCACATCTATCTATCTATCTATCTATCATTCAAACACATCTATCTATCTATCTATCTATCTATCTATCTATCTATCTATCTATCTATCTATCATCCGACCACATCTATCTATCTATCTATCTATCTATCTATCTATCTATCTATCTATCTATCTATCTATCTATCTATCTATCTATCTATCTATCTGTCATTCAAACACATCTATCTATCTATCTATCATCCGACCACATCTATCTATCTATCTATCTATCTATCAATCTATCTATCTATCTATCATTCAAACACATCTATCTATCTTTCTATCATCCGACCACATCTATCTATCTATCTATCTATCTATCTATCTATCTATCTATCTATCTATCTATCATTCAAACACATCTATCTATCTATCTATCTATCATCCGGCCACATCTATCTATCTGTCTATCATCCGACCACATCTATCTATCTATCTATCTATCTATCTATCTATCATTCAAACACATCTATCTATCTATCTATCTATCATTCAAACACATCTATCTATCTATCTATCTATCTATCTATCTATCTATCTATCTATCATTCAAACACATCTATCTATCTATCTGTCATCCGACCACATCTATCTATCTATCTATCTATCTTTCAAACACATCTATCTATCTATCTATCTATCTATCTATCTATCATTCAAACACATCTATCTATCTATCTACCATCCGACCACATCCATCTATCTATCTATCATTCAAACACATCTATCTATCTATCTATCTATCTGTCCATCTATCTTTCTATCATCCGACCACATCTATCTATCTATCTATCTATCTATCTATCTATCTATCATCCGACCACATCTATCTATCTTTCTATCATCCGACCACATCTATCTATCTATCTATCATTCAAACACATCTATCTATCTATCTATCTATCTATCTATCTATCTATCTATCTATCTATCATCCGACCACATCTATCTATCTTTCTATCATCCGACCACATCTATCTATCTATCTATCATTCAAACACATCTATCTATCTATCTATCTATCTATCTATCTATCATCCGACCACATCTATCTATCTATCTATCTATCTATCTATCTATCTATCTGTCATTCAAACACATCTATCTATCTATCTATCATCCGACCACATCTATCTATCTATCTATCTATCTATCTATCTATCTATCTATCTATCTATCATCCGACTACATCTATCTATCTATCTATCATCTGACTACATCTATCTATCTATCTATCATCTGACTACATCTATCTATCTATCTATCATTCAAACACATCTATCTATCTATCTATCTATCTATCTGTCCATCTATCTTTCTATCATCCGACCACATCTATCTATCTATCTATCTATCTATCATCCGACCACATCTATCTATCTTTCTATCATTCAAACACATCTATCTATCTATCTATCATTCAAACACATCTATCTATCTATCTATCTATCTATCTATCTATCTATCTATCTATCTATCATCCGACCACATCTATCTATCTTTCTATCATCCGACCACATCTATCTATCTATCTATCATTCAAACACATCTATCTATCTATCTATCTATCTATCTATCTATCATCCGACCACATCTATCTATCTATCTATCTATCTATCTATCTATCTATCTATCTATCTGTCATTCAAACACATCTATCTATCTATCTATCGTCCGACCACATCTATCTATCTATCTATCTATCTATCTATCTATCTATCTATCTATCATCCGACTACATCTATCTATCTATCTATCATCCGACTACATCTATCTATCTATCTATCATCTGACTACATCTATCTATCTATCTATCATCTGACTACATCTATCTATCTATCTATCATCCGACTACATCTATCTATCTATCTATCATCCGACCACATCTATCTATCTATCATCCGACCACATCTATCTATCTATCTATCTATCTATCATCCAAACACATCTATCCATCTATCTATCTATCTATCTATCTATCTATCTATCTATCTATCTATCTATCATCCAAACACATCTATCTATCTATCTATCTATCTATCATCCAAACACATCTATCTATCTATCTATCTATCTATCTATCTATCTATCTATCTATCTATCTATCTATCTATCTGTCTATCTGTCTATCTATCTGTCTATCTATCTGTCTATCTATCTATCATCCGACCACATCTATCTATCTTTCTATCATCCGACCACATCTATCTATCTATCATTCAAACACATCTATCTATCTATCTATCTATCTATCTATCTATCTATCTATCTATCTATCTATCTATCTATCTATCTATCATCCGACCACATCTATCTATCTTTCTATCATCCGACCACATCTATCTATCTATCTATCATTCAAACACATCTATCTATCTATCTATCTATCTATCTATCTATCTATCTATCTATCATCCGACCACATCTATCTATCTATCTATCTATCTATCTATCATTCAAACACATCTATCTATCTATCTATCTATCTATCATTCGACCACATCTATCTATCTATCTATCTATCTATCTATCTATCTATCTATCTATCTATCTATCTATCTATCTATCTATCTATCATTCAAACACATCTATCTATCTATCTATCTATCTATCTATCTATCTATCTATCTATCTATCTATCATCCGACCACATCTATCTGTCTGTCTGTCTGTCTGTCTATCTATCTGTCTGTCTATCTGTCTATCTATCTGTCTATCTATCTGTCTATCTATCTATCATCCGACCACATCTATCTATCTATCTGTCATTCGACCACATCATCTATCTATCTATCTATCTATCTATCTATCTATCATTCAAACACATCTATCTATCTATCTATCTATCATCCGACCACATCTATCTATCTTTCTATCATCCGACCACATCTATCTATCTATCTATCTATCTATCTATCTATCTATCTATCTATCATTCAAACACTTCTATCTATCTATCTATCTATCATTCGGCCACATCTATCTATCTTTCTATCATCCGACCACATCTATCTATGTATCTGTCTATCATCCGACCACATCTATCTATCTATCTATCTATTTATCTATCTATCTATCTATCTGTCTATCATCCGACCACATCTATCTATCTGTCTGTCATCCGACCACATCTATCTATCTGTCTGTCATCCGACCACATCTATCTATCTATCTATCTATCTATCTTTCAAACACATCTATCTATCTATCTATCTATCTATCTATCATTCAAACACATCTATCTATCTATCTATCATCCGACCACATCCATCTATCTATCTATCATTCAAACACATCTATCTATCTATCTATCTATCTATCTGTCCATCTATCTTTCTATCATCCGACCACATCTATCTATCTATCTATCTATCTATCTATCTATCTATCTATCTATCTATCTATCTATCTATCTATCTATCTATCTATCATCCGACCACATCTATCTATCTTTCTATCATCCGACCACATCTATCTATCTATCTATCATTCAAACACATCTATCTATCTATCTATCTATCTATCTATCTATCTATCTATCTATCTATCTATCTATCTATCTATCTATCTATCTATCTATCTATCTATCTATCATCCGACCACATCTATCTATCTTTCTATCATCCGACCACATCTATCTATCTATCTATCATTCAAACACATCTATCTATCTATCTATCTATCTATCATCCGACCACATCTATCTATCTATCTATCTATCTATCTATCTATCTATCTATCTATCTATCTTTCATTCAAACACATCTATCTATCTATCTATCATCCGACCACATCTATCTATCTATCTATCTATCTATCTATCTATCTATCTATCTATCTATCTATCTATCTATCATCCGACTACATCTATCTATCTATCTATCTATCATCTGACTACATCTATCTATCTATCTATCATCTGACTACATCTATCTATCTATCTATCATTCAAACACATCTATCTATCTATCTATCATCCGACCACATCTATCTATCTATCTATCTATCTATCTATCTATCTATCATCCGACTACATCTATCTATCTATCTATCATCTGACTACATCTATCTATCTATCTATCATCTGACTACATCTATCTATCTATCATTCAAACACATCTATCTATCTATCTATCTATCTATCTATCTATCTATCTATCTATCTATCTATCTATCTATCTGTCCATCTATCTTTCTATCATCCGACCACATCTATCTATCTATCTATCTATCTATCTATCATCCGACCACATCTATCTATCTTTCTATCATCCGACCACATCTATCTATCTATCTATCATTCAAACACATCTATCTATCTATCTATCTATCTATCTATCTATCTATCTATCTATCTATCTATCTATCATCCGACCACATCTATCTATCTTTCTATCATCTGACCACATCTATCTATCTATCTATCATTCAAACACATCTATCTATCTATCTATCTATCTATCTATCTATCTATCTATCTATCATCCGACCACATCTATCTATCTATCTATCTATCTATCTGTCATTCAAACACATCTATCTATCTATCTATCATCTGACCACATCTATCTATCTATCTATCTATCTATCTATCTATCTATCTATCTATCTATCTATCTATCTATCATCCGACCACATCTATCTATCTTTCTATCATCCGACCACATCTATCTATCTATCTATCATTCAAACACATCTATCTATCTATCTATCTATCTATCTATCTATCTATCTATCTATCTATCTATCTATCTATCTATCATCCGACCACATCTATCTATCTTTCTATCATCCGACCACATCTATCTATCTATCTATCATTCAAAAACATCTATCTATCTATCTATCTATCTATCATCCGACCACATCTATCTATCTATCTATCTATCTATCTATCTATCTATCTATCTATCTTTCATTCAAACACATCTATCTATCTATCTATCATCCGACCACATCTATCTATCTATCTATCTATCTATCTATCTATCTTTCATTCAAACACATCTATCTATCTATCTATCATCCGACCACATCTATCTATCTATCTATCTATCTATCTATCTATCTATCTATCTATCTATCTATCTGTCATTCAAACACATCTATCTATCTATCTATCATCCGACCACATCTATCTATCTATCTATCTATCTATCTATCTATCTATCTATCTATCTATCTATCAATCTATCTATCTATCTATCATTCAAACACATCTATCTATCTTTCTATCATCCGACCACATCTATCTATCTATCTATCTATCTATCTATCTATCTATCTATCTATCTATCTATCATTCAAACACATCTATCTATCTATCTATCTATCATCCGGCCACATCTATCTATCTGTCTATCATCCGACCACATCTATCTATCTATCTATCTATCTATCTATCTATCATTCAAACACATCTATCTATCTATCTATCTATCTATCATTCAAACACATCTATCTATCTATCTATCTATCTATCTATCTATCTATCTATCTATCTATCTATCTATCATTCAAACACATCTATCTATCTATCTATCTATCTATCTATCTATCTATCTATCTATCTATCATTCAAACACATCTATCTATCTATCTATCTATCTATCTATCTATCTATCTATCTATCTATCATCCGACCACATCTATCTATCTTTCTATCATCCGACCACATCTATCTATCTATCTATCTATCATTCAAACACATCTATCTATCTATCTATCTATCTATCTATCTATCTATCTATCATCCGACCACATCTATCTATCTTTCTATCATCCGACCACATCTATCTATCTATCTATCATTCAAACACATCTATCTATCTATCTATCTATCTATCTATCTATCTATCTATCTATCTATCTATCTATCATTCAAACACATCTATCTATCTATCTATCTATCTATCTATCTATCTATCTATCTATCTATCATTCAAACACATCTATCTATCTATCTATCTATCTATCATTCAAACACATCTATCTATCTATCTATCTATCTATCTATCTATCTATCTATCTATCTATCTATCATCCGACCACATCTATCTGTCTGTCTGTCTCTCTGTCTGTCTGTCTATCTATCTATCTGTCTATCTGTCTATCTATCTGTCTATCTATCTGTCTATCTATCTATCATCCGACCACATCTGTCATCGACCACATCTATCTATCTATCTGTCATCCGACCACATCATCTATCTATCTATCTATCTATCTATCTATCATTCAAACACATCTATCTATCTATCTATCTATCATCCGACCACATCTATCTATCTATCATCCGACCACATCTATCTATCTTTCTATCATCCGACCACATCTATCTATCTATCTATCTATCTATCTATCTATCTATCATTCAAACACTTCTATCTATCTATCTATCTATCATTCGGCCACATCTATCTTTCTATCATCCGACCACATCTATCTATGTATATGTCTATCATCCGACCACATCTATCTATCTATCTATCTATCTATCTATCTATCTATCTATCTATCTATCTATCTATCTATCTATCTATCTATCTGTCTATCATCCGACCACATCTATCTATCTGTCTGTCATCCGACCACATCTATCTATCTGTCTGTCATCCGACCACAT
The DNA here is from genome assembly GCA_038088235.1 of Zacco platypus. Classification (NCBI taxonomy): domain Eukaryota; kingdom Metazoa; phylum Chordata; class Actinopteri; order Cypriniformes; family Xenocyprididae; genus Zacco; species Zacco platypus. The sequence continues at coordinate 25,515,563 of CM076078.1, read as the reverse complement.
CTATCTATCTATCTATCTATCTTTCAAACACATCTATCTATCTATCTATCTATCTATCATTCAAACACATCTATCTATCTATCTACCATCCGACCACATCCATCTATCTATCTATCATTCAAACACATCTATCTATCTATCTATCTATCTGTCCATCTATCTTTCTATCATCCGACCACATCTATCTATCTATCTATCTATCTATCTATCTATCTATCTATCTATCTATCATCCGACCACATCTATCTATCTTTCTATCATCCGACCACATCTATCTATCTATCTATCATTCAAACACATCTATCTATCTATCTATCTATCTATCTATCTATCTATCTATCTATCATCCGACCACATCTATCTATCTTTCTATCATCCGACCACATCTATCTATCTATCTATCATTCAAACACATCTATCTATCTATCTATCTATCTATCTATCTATCATCCGACCACATCTATCTATCTATCTATCTATCTATCTATCTGTCATTCAAACACATCTATCTATCTATCTATCATCCGACCACATCTATCTATCTATCTATCTATCTATCTATC
>CM076078.1:25507500-25510000 GCA_038088235.1 Zacco platypus | reverse complement strand
CTATCTATCTATCTATCTATCATCCGACCACATCTATCTATCTATCTATCTATCTATCATCCAAACACATCTATCTATCTATCTATCTATCTATCTATCTATCTATCTATCATCCAAACACATCTATCTATCTATCTATCTATCTATCTATCTATCATTCAAACACATCTATCTATCTATCTATCTATCTATCTATCTATCATTCAAACACATCTATCTATCTATCTGTCTATCTATCTATCTATCTATCTATCTATCTATCTATCTATATATCATTCAAACACATCTATCTATCTATCTATCTATCATTCGACCACATCTATCTATCTTTCTATTATCCGACCACATCTATCTATCTATCTATCTATCTATCTATCTATCTATCATTCAAACACATCTATCTATCTATCATTCAAACACATCTATCTATCTATCATTCAAACACATCTATCTATCTATCTATCTATCATCCGGCCACATCTATCTATCTTTCTATCATCCGACCACATCTATGTATCTATCTGTCTATCATCCGACCACATCTATCTATCTATCTATCTATCTATCTATCTATCTATCTATCTACAGTTGTGTTCAAAATTATTCAACCCCCACTGAAATTGATTGTTTTGGCCGGTTTGACATTGATTTTGATCATTCAGTCATCCTGCTTACAATTAAATCAAAGAGGCACGTGTAGGTCAGACAAATATAACATAACATTTATAATGAAATAACCACAAATGTCTTTTCTCTGCTCACATCATTATCAGTTTTATTCAACCCCCAAGTGACATTCAATCTTAATACTTAGTACAACATCCTTTTACAGTTATAACAGCTTTTAAACGTGAAGCATAGCTTGACACAAGTGTCTTGCAGCGAGCTACGGGTATCTTCGCCCATTCATTTACATTTACATTTAGTCATTTAGCAGACGCTTTTATCCAAAGCGACTTACAAGTGAGGAAAACAAACAAGCGATTCTTCATGAATTGGCAAATAACACAGGACGTGCTCACAATACAAGTTTCATACATTGCTCAGTACCATAAGCTAGAGTAGGAAGGGAAAAAGGGGGAAGGATAGGGTTTTTTTTTTTTTTTTTTTTTTTTTTTTTTTTTTTTATGAGGGGATTAAGTGTTCACGGAAGAGGTGAGTTTTCAGCTGTCTCTTGAATATTGCCAGGGAATCTGCGTTCCTGATGAAAGCAGGGAGATCATTCCACCAGCAGGGAGCAGTGAAGGAGAATGTTCTGGAGAGTGATTTTGTGCCTCTCTGTGATGGTACCACAAGTCTTCGTTCCTTTAGCGATCGCAGGCTTCTGGTGGGGACGTAGCGTTGTAGCAGTGTGTGGAGGTAGGAAGGTGCAGAGCCTGTGGTGGATCTGTAAGCAAGCATCAGCGCCTTGAACTTGATGCGAGCAGCAAGGGGTAGCCAGTGCAAAGAGATGAAGAGGGGCGTGACGTGGGCTCTCTTAGGCTCGTTGCAGACAAGACGTGCAGCAGCATTCTGGATCATTTGAAGAGGTTTGATTGCACTTGACGGCAGACCAGCCAGAAGAGCATTGCAGTAGTCAAGCCTTGAAATGACCAGGGCCTGGACAAGCAGTTGTGTTGCGTGCTCAGTCAGGAAGGGACGGATTTTCCTGATGTTGCAAAGTGCAAATCTGCACGACCGCGCCGTCTTTGAGATGTGGTCACTGAAGGTCAGTTGGTCATCGAAGATAACTCCAAGATTTCTAGCCGACTTTGATGGGGTAATGGTGGTTGTACCAAGCTGTATGTTGATGTCATGTTGAAGAGTAGGAGTGGCAGGGAAGACTAAAAGCTCAGTCTTTGCCAGGTTGAGCTGCAGGTGGTGTTCTTCCATCCACGTCGAGATGTCCGCCAGACAGCTTGAGATCCGTGCAGCTACTGTGGAATCATCTGGTTGGAAGGACAGGTAGAGTTGTGTGTCATCAGCATAGCAGTGGTAGGAGAAACCATGTGCCTGTATGATGTGCATTCATCATGGGCAAAAGCCTCCAGTTCAGTCACATTCTTAGGCTTGCGCACTGCAACTGCTTTCTTTAAGTCCCACCAGAGGTTCTCAATCGGATTTAAGTCTGGTGACTGCGATGGCCATTTCAAAATGTTCCAGCCTTTAATCTGCAACCATGCTCTAGTGGACTTGGAGGTATGCTTGGGATCATTGTCCTGTTGAAAGGTCCAACGTCTCCCAAGCCTCAGGTTTGTGACGGACTGCATCACATTGTCCTCCAATATCTCCTGGTACTGAAGAGAATTCATGGTACCTTGCACACGCTGAAGCTTCCCAGTACCTGCAGAAGCAAAACAGCCCCAAAGCATGATTGACCCCCCGCCATGCTTCACGGTAGGCAAGGTGTTCTTTTCTTCATAGGCCTTGTTCTTCCTCCTCCAAACATAGCGTTGATCCATGGGCCCAAACAGTTCTAATTTTGTTTCATCAGTCCACAGAACACTATCCCAAAACTTCT
>CM076078.1:25307500-25502500 GCA_038088235.1 Zacco platypus | reverse complement strand
CAGAAAGTCGACCACCACTGAACAAGACACAAGCTGAAACGTCAAGATTGGGCCAAGAAATATCTCAAGACTGATTTTTCTAAGGTTTTATGGACTGGTGAAATGAGAGTGAGTCTTGATGGGCCAGATGGATGGGCCCGTGGCTGGATTGGTAAAGGGCAGAGAGCTCCAGTCCGACTCAGAAGCCAGCAAGGTGGAGGTGGAGTACTGGTTTGGGCTGGTATCATCAAAGATGAGCTTGTGGGGCCTTTTCGGGTTGAGGATGGAGTCAAGCTCAACTCCCAGTCCTACTGCCAGTTTCTGGAAGACACCTTCTTCAAGCAGTGGTACAGGAAGAAGTCTACATCCTTCAAGAAAAACATGATTTTCATGCAGGACAATGCTCCATCACACGCGTCCAAGTACTCCACAGCGTGGCTGGCAAGAAAGGGTATAAAAGAAGAAAATCTAATGATATGGCCTCCTTGTTCACCTGATCTGAACCCCATTGAGAACCTGTGGTCCATCATCAAATGTGCGATTTACAAGGAGGGAAAACAGTACACCTCTCTGAACAGTGTCTGGGAGGCTGTGGTTGCTGCTGCACGCAATGTTGATGGTGAACAGATCAAAACACTGACAGAATCCATGGATGGCAGGCTTTTGAGTGTCCTTGCAAAGAAAGGTGGCTATATTGGTCACTGATTTGTTTTTGTTTGGTTTTTGAATGTCAGAAATGTATATTTGTGAATGTTGAGATGTTATATTGGTTTCACTGGTAAAAATAAATAATTGAAATGGGTATAAATTTGTTTTTTGTTAAGGTGCCTAATAATTATGCACAGTAATAGTCACCTGCACACACAGATATCCCCCTAAAATAGCTACAACTAAAAACTAAAAACTAAAATTTCCAAAAATATTCAGCTTTGATATTAATGAGTTTTTTGTGTTCATTGAGAACATGGTTGTTGTTCAATAATAAAATTAATCCTCAAAAATACAACTTGCCTAATAATTCTGCACTCCCTGTATCTATCTATCATTCAAACACATCTATCTATCTATCTATCTATCTATCTATCTATCTATCTATCTGTCTTTCAAACACATCTATCTATCTATCATCCGACCACATCTATCTATCTATCTATCTATCTATCTATCTATCTATCTATCTATCTATCTATCTATCTATCTATCTATCATCTGACTACATCTATCTATCTATCTATCATCTGACTACATCTATCTATCTATCTATCATCTGACTACATCTATCTATCTATCTATCATCTGACTACATCTATCTATCTATCATCCGACTACATCTATCTATCTATCTATCATCCGACCACATCTATCTATCTATCTATCTATCTATCTATCTATCTATCTATCATCCGACCACATCTATCTATCTATCTATCTATCTATCTATCTATCTATCTATCTATCTATCTATCTATCATCCAAACACATCCATCTATCTATCTATCTATCTATCTATCTATCTATCTATCTATCTATCTATCTATCTATCTATCATCCAAACACATCTATCTATCTATCTATCTATCATCCAAACACATCTATCTATCTATCAATCTATCTATCTATCTATCTATCTATCTATCTATCTATCTATCTATCTATCATCCGACTACATCTATCTATCTATCTATCTATCTATTTTCGACCATATCTATCTATCTATCTATCTATCTATCTGTCTATCTGTCTATCTATCTATCATCCGACCACATCTGTCATCGACCACATCTATCTATCTATCTGTCATCCGACCACATCATCTATCTATCTATCTATCTATCTATCTATCTATCTATCTATCATTCAAACACATCTATCTATCTATCTATCTATCATCCGACCACATCTATCTATCTTTCTATCATCTGACCACATCTATCTATCTATCTATCTATCTATCATTCAAACACATCTATCTATCTATCATCCGGCCACATCTATCTATCTTTCTGTCATCCGACCACATCTATCTATGTATCTGTCTATCATCCGACCACATCTATCTATCTATCTATCTATCTATCTATCTATCTATCTATCTATCTATCATTCAAACACATCTATCTATCTATCTATCTATCATTCAAATACATCTATCTATCTATCTATCTATCTATCTATCTATCATTCAAACACATCTATCTATCTATCTATCTATCATCCGACCACATCTATCTATCTATCTATCTATCTATCATTCAAACACATCTATCTATCTATCTATCTATCATTCAAACACATCTATCTATCTATCTATCATCCGACCACATCTATCTATCTATCTATCATCTGACTACATCTATCTATCTATCTATCATCTGACTACATCTATCTATCTATCTATCTATCATCTGACTACATCTATCTATCTATCTATCTATCTATCATCTGACTACATCTATCTATCTATCATCCGACCACATCTATCTATCTATCTATCATCCGACTACATCTATCTATCTATCTATCTATCTATCAATCTATCATCTGACTACATCTATCTATCTATCTATCATCTGACTACATCTATCTATCTGTCTATCATCTGACTACATCTATCTATCTATCATCCGACCACATCTATCTATCTATCTATCATCCGACCACATCTATCTATCTATCTATCTATATCTATCTATCTATCTATCTATCTATCTATCTATCATTCAAACACATCTATCTATCTATCTATCATTCAAACACATCTATCTATCTATCTATCATTCAAACACATCTATCTATCTATCTATCATTCAAACACATCTATCTATCTATCTATCATTCAAACACATCTATCTATCTATCATCCGACCACATCTATCTATCTATCTATCTATCTATCTATCTATCTATCTATCTATCTATCTATCTATCTATCTATCATCCGACTACATCTATCTATCTATCATCCGACTACATCTATCTATCTATCATCTGACTACATCTATCTATCTATCTATCATCTGACTACATCTATCTATCATTCAAACACATCTATCTATCTATTATCTATCTATCTATCTATCTATCTATCTATCTATCATCTGACTACATCTATCTATCTATCTATCTATCATCTGACTACATCTATCTATCATATGACTACATCTATCTATCTATCTATCATTCGACCACATCTATCTATCTATCTTTCTATCATTCAAACACATCTATCTATCTATCTATCTATCATCCGACCACATCTATCTATCTATCTATCATCCGACTCTATCTATCTATCTATCTATCTATCATCCGACCACATCTATCTATCTATCTATCTATCATCCGACCACATCTATCTATCTATCTATCTATCTATCTATCTATCTATCATCCGACCACATCTATCTATCTATCTATCTATCATTCAAACACATCTATCTATCTATCATCCGACCACATCTATCTATCTATCTATCATCCGACCACATCTATCTATCTATCTATATCTATCTATCTATCATCCGACCACATCTATCTATCTATCTATCTATCATCCGACCACATCTATCTATCTATCTATCTATCATCCGACCACATCTATCTATCTATCTATCTATCTATCTATCTATCTATCTATCTATCTATCTATCTATCTATCATCCGACCACATCTATCTATCTATCTATCTATCATTCAAACACATCTATCTATCTATCATCCGACCACATCTATCTATCTATCTATCATCCGACCACATCTATCTATCTATCTATCTATCTATATCTATCTATCTATCTATCATTCAAACACATCTATCTATCTATCTATCTATCATTCAAACACATCTATCTATCTATCTATCATCCGACCACATCTATCTATCTATCTATCTATCTATCATCCGACTACATCTATCTATCTATCATCCGACTACATCTATCTATCTATCATCCGACTACATCTATCTATCTATCATCCGACTACATCTATCTATCTATCATCTGACTACATCTATCTATATATCTATCATCCGACTACATCTATCTATCATTCAAACACATCTATCTATCTATTATCTATCTATCTATCTATCTATCATCTGACTACATCTATCTATCTATCTATCATCTGACTACATCTATCTATCTATCATATGACTACATCTATCTATCTATCTATCTATCATTCGACCACATCTATCTATCTATCTTTCTATCATTCAAACACATCTATCTATCTATCTATCTATCTATCTATCTATCATCCGACCACATCTATCTATCTATCTATCATCTGACTACATCTATCTATCTATCTATCATCCAACCACATCTATCTATCTATCTATCATCCAACCACATCTATCTATCTATCTATCTATCTATCTATCTATCATCCGACCACATCTATCTATCTATCATTCAAACACATCTATCTATCATCCGACCACATCTATCTATCTATCTATCATCCGACCACATCTATCTATCTATCATCCGACCACATCTATCTATCTATCTATCTATCATCCGACCACATCTATCTATCTATCTATCTATCTATATCTATCTATCTATCTATCATTCAAACACATCTATCTATCTATCTATCATCCGACCACATCTATCTATCTATCTATCTATCTATCTATCTATCTATCATCCGACTACATCTATCTATCATCTGACTACATCTATCTATCTATCTATCATCTGACTACATCTATCTATCTATCTATCATCTGACTACATCTATCTATATATCTATCATCTGACTATATCTATCTATATATCTATCATCCGACTACATCTATCTATCTATCTATCTATCTATCTATCTATCATCCGACTACATCTATCTATCTATCATCCGACTACATCTATCTATCTATCATCTGACTACATCTATCTATCTATCTATCATCTGACTACATCTATCTATCTATCTATCTATCTATCATCCGACTACATCTATCTATCTATCATCCGACTACATCTATCTATCTATCTATCTATCTATCTGACTACATCTATCTATCTATCATCTGACTACATCTCTCTATCTATCTATCATCTGACTACATCTATCTATCTATCATCCGACTACATCTCTCTATCATTCAAACACATCTATCTATCTATCTATCATCCGACCACATCGATCTATCTATCTATCTATCTATCTATCTATCTATCTATCTATCTATCTATCATCTGACTACATCTATCTATCTATCTATCATCCGACCACATCTATCTATCTATCTATCTATCTATCTATCAATCTATCTATCTATCATTCAAACACATCTATCTATCTATCTATCATCCGACCACATCTATCTATCTTTCTATCATCCGACCACATCTATCTATCTATCTGTCTATCATCCGACCACATCTATCTATCTATCTATCTATCTATCTATCTATCTATCTATCTATCTATCTATATTCAACCATATCTATCTATCTATCTATCTATCATCCGACCACATCCATCTATTTCTCTATCTATCTATCATCCGACCACATCTATCTATCTATCTATCTATCTATCTATCTATCTATCTATCATTCAAACACATCTATCTATCTATCTATCATTCAAACACATCTATCTATCTATCTATCATTCAAACACATCTATCTATCTATCTATCATCCGACCACATCTATCTATCTATCTATCTATCTATCATCCGACTACATCTATCTATCTATCTATCATCTGACTACATCTATCTATCTATCTATCATCTGACTACATCTATCTATCTATCTATCATCCGACCACATCTATCTATCTATCTATCATCCGACCACATCTATCTATCATCCGACCACATCTATCTATCCATCTATCGACCCATCTATCTATCGACCACATCTATCTATCTATCGACCACATCTATCTATCTATCAATCGACCACATCTATCTATCTATCGACCACATCTATCTATCTATCAATCGACCACATCTATCTATCTATCTATCTATCATCCGACCACATCTATCTATCTATCCATCCATCCATCCATCCCTCCATCCCTCACTCCATCCCTACATCCCTCCATCCCAAAAGACCAGATATGAAAAATGAAGACCTGGAGTCAGAGTTTAAAAAAATAAATTGAACATTTTAATAAAGAGTAGTTTGCAGTTTCATCAGCAGAAGCCAGCTTCAAGTCTCACAAGGAGCATATCTCCTTCCATTATGATGCTGACGATCGGACCCTGAAGTTAGGGACAGAATGTCCTTCTAGGTCAGGCCTAGGCGTCGGCACGTCTCAAGCAGAGTCCCAGTTGTCCACTGGTACCCATAACAGACCTGTACAGAACACTGAGCGCACATACATAGATACAGACCACTGCAGAGTTGATAGTTGGTTAGCTCCAACTATCAACATGAAAGTTTCTCAAAACATGCTGATAACATGTTCTTGGTTCTGGTGAGAAGTACAAACGGTATTCATTTTTATCCTGTGGAGAAATACAGAAGTTAAGGTAACATTTTGAAATGAGGCAAAAGTCACGTCCCGTCCAGGAGCTGTGGTGACCTTGGTGACCCAAACTCCAGGGAGCTAAGAAAATAGATATATGGCTGGACACATGTATCACACATCACACATCATCATTCTAGGGTTACATATAAAATGAAATCATGCAAATAATTTTAATAAGTAAAATACCGATTATTGATTATTGCTTTTTTATTGTAATCACTCCAAAAAGGATAAATATATATTGAAGAGAAGAGGATAAATATATGTTAAGAGACAAGGGATATTGATTATCCCCCTTCACTCCCCCATTTTAGACCAATGTGGGGCCTAATACCACCACGTCTGGTCTATCCAGTGAGGTCACTACGGAAGGCGGAGTGGTGACGCATGCTCCCCTGACTGGTCTCACTTGTCTCTTCACCCCATCATGGACAAGCCGGAAACTAAAAATTCTGGTCCCCATAGCAGGGGCTCTCCCACCTTCCACTCACAACAGGGCATTGATCTTTTCCTTGGTCAGCTGGTTGTTCAACTTTAGCAATGTGGTCTCCTCCATTGGATTCACTGTCCGGCAAGCAGATCTGAAGATATATGAAAAACAACATCGGACACACAACTACATATACAGACACAGCACCATCCTTGCCCCATCTCTCTCTCTCTCTCTCTCTCTCTCTCTCTCTCTCTCTCTCTCTCTCTCTCTCTCAATAATCTTCTCTTCCTCAGGGTGTTGTCCCCTGGCATAGTTGCATCAAGTTGTAGTCACTTGTCACAATGAAAAACAAGCTTCTGAAAAACTTCTGTACTTCTCACAGATCCCCCCTTAATGATGCTGCTGGCCTCACAGACATCTGCTCCACTCTCATACCCATCTCACATACAACACCTCCCTTCAGGGTAGATGCCCAGTGGCGGCGATAACCCCCTGCCTTAGGTTGTCCCCTGTGTGGCCAAGAGGATCTTACCCATCATTGAGAAATCACCTCATGCACACTGGTAACCGCCCTTTCCCATTGCAAAATCTTTGACAGTTTTCTTCAACAGAATCAGGTGTTTTCTGGAGCTTAAGGAAGATGCATTCAAGAGCCACCAAAGCCATTGGACTGCCTAATAGTGTTACAACAGGGAAACAGGTTAATTACAGCAGTGTCTAATCACTAAAAGTCATTAGACATCTTCAAAGCAGAAACACATTAATGCTGAGATTATACTCAGTGAATTTAGTTATCACAACCATCCATTCAGTATAATGTTCTGCTACATCTTTAACTTGAACCATCCGCCCTGTGCATGGTGGTGGCTAGGATGAGACAAAAAGTTACTGGTCATAAAATAAATTTGTCAAAATCGTATGCCATGCCTGGTTGGAATACAACAGCACAATCAGTTGTCATTCCTTGCACTTTATGAATAGTACATGCAAAAGCAAGCTTCATGGGAAATTGTCTACGAACCGTTCCTTTTCTTTTCAAAGGTTCCTCTGACCGCTCATTATAGACAATGTTGTCATCTCCATCAGGTGCTTTGTTGCGATGTTTCTGTCCTGCAGTCACATTATCCAAGTGAAGACCAATTAATTGCACGAAAAGAATGCCATCTCGGTTCTGAGCTACTATTTTTGCCACCTTACCAAAAGTACCATTGACCAGTCCATCTTCCACATCAATATTTCTGATAACATCACTCGTGCTCCAATAGCCAACCTGCAGTGTGTCAATAAGGTCACATTTGTCTCCCTTCAATGGTGCACCTTGTCTTTTCATTTCACCGGTTCGTGGATCTTTTTGTAATCATTTGCATTAATGGTTATAATATTTGAAAAACGAGCAGATATGGCCTCAGTGTTGTGATGGTCTACCTCTTTATTGGTTGCATAGATGTGTAATGCATCAGAGGGACACTCTTCCAATTGACTCCTTCTGGTGATAAATTAGCCAACACTTGACATATTGAACATGCTTCAGTCAATGATCTTGATATTTCTATATATACTCATTGACACCTACTGATGATACATCAGTAATTCAGAAGTCCATATTTGACCAAACGGACTCATATCGGGCCCAAGAGTCATCGATTTTGAACTTTCTATTCCTACCCAATTGACTCCTCCTTGTGATACATTAACCATAGAGTAGCCAATATTTGACCCTTTGAACATGTTTCAGTCATCAATCTTGAAATTTCTATACACACTCATTGACTCCTTCTATTGTTAAATCAGCCATTCAGAGTCCATATTTGACATAAAATACTAATATCTGGCCCAAGAGTCATCGATTTTGAACTTTTTAGTTCTACCTATTGACTCCTTCTGGTGATAGTTCAGCCAATTTTTAACCTATGAACATATTTCAGTCCTTGATCCTGAACGTTCTATCTATACTCATTGACTACTTCTGATGTTACATCTGTCATTCAAAAGTCAATATTTGACCAAATGAGCTCATATCGGGCTCAAGAGTCGTCGATTTTGAACTTTCTATTTCTGCCCAGTGGACTCCTTCTGGTGATGGATCAGCCATACAGTAGCCAATTGTTGACTTACTGAACATGTTTAACTCCTTGACCTTGAACTTTCTATACATACTCATAGACTCCTTCTGATGATACATCAGTCATTCAGAAGTCCATATTTGACCAAATGGACTCATATCGGGCCCAAGAGTCATCGATTTTGAACTCTCTATTTCTACCCAATTGACTACTTCTGTTAATAAATTAGCCATAGAGTAGCCAATATTTGACCCATTGAACATGTTTCAGTCATCGATCTAGAAAGTTCTATACCTACTCATTGACACTTTCTGATGTTATGTCAGTAATTCAGAAGTCCATATTTGAAAAAATGGACTCATATCAGTCACTCATATCACTACCTTCAAGTCGCTTACCTCACACTCTCTCCGGATTGAGCAGAGAGACACACTGTATGGTTCACAAGGAGGAATTTTGACACTTAGTCGTTTTTCTGAGCGTGTGCCATTTCTCAGAAAAACAACTATCAAAATTCCTCCATGTGAACCATGCAGTGTGTGTCTCTGCTCAAGCCGGAGAGAGTGTGAGGTATTTTGTATAATTGACTGCTGTATGGCTGATGTAACATCAGATTAAGTCAACGAGAAAAGTTATTGAAAAAGAATAAAAAGTAAGAGAAGTTTCATGTTTGAGCACAAATTTATTAAAAATATGCCCTTTAGTCATTATGAATAAGAAATGCTCAAAAGATTGAGCGCTCTTTGGCCAGAAATATATGCACTGGGTCAAACATGCACTTCTGAATGGCTGACGAAGGAGTCAAACAGTTTGACAAATTAGACTTTATAAAAAAGACAAAAATGATGACTAGAAATATGTTCAGTTCGTCACAAATGGAGTTGTGTATGTCTAAGATCAGAAAAATGCAATGAGCATGAAAGTATAGAAAGTTCATGATCCAGGAAACTTCAGCCAGAAATATGTACAGTAGGTTCTTGTACGCAATGCCGTGTATTGCAATGTACATAAGTTTTCGTAACGGAATGAGTTAGTTCTTATATGCACTGCAACACAAGTGCATATCTTATATTTAAGATATGAGATTGGAAAATAAAATTAGAAATAAAATGTTCAAAATTGATAACTCTTGGGCTAAATATTAGTATTTTATGTCAAATATAGACTTCTGAATGGCTGATGTAACAACAGAAGGTGAAAATTTGAAAATTTGAAAATTTTCACTCCTAGATCGTGAACTTTCTATACATACTCATAGATTCCTTCTGATGATACATTATTCAATCAGAAGTTGGGACCCAATATGAGTCCGTTTGCTCAAATATGGACTTCTGATTGAATGATGTATCATATTCATATTTGACAAAATGGACTTATATTGGGCTCAAGAGTCATCGATTTTGAACTTTCTATTCCTACCCACTGCTTCTTGTGATACATTAGCCATACAGAAGCCAATATTTGACCCATTGAATACGTTTCAGTCATGGATCTTGAAATTTCTATGCCGACTCAATGACTCCTTCTGTTGTTACATCAGCCATTCAGAAGTCTATATTTGACATAAAACACTAATATCTAGCCCAAGACTAATCAACTTTTTATTTCTAACCATTGACTTCCTCTTGTAAAACATCAGCCATAGAGTAGCCAATATTTGACCTATTGAACATATTTCAGTCCTTGATCTTGAACTTTCTATACATACTCATAGACTCCTTCTGATGATATATCAGCCAATCACAAGTCCATGGTTGAGCAAATGGACTTATATCGGGCCTATGAGTCATTGATTTTCAACTTTCTATTTCTACCCAATGGACTGCTTCTCCTTCTGGCCATACAGTAGCCAATATTTGACCTAGTGAACATATTTCAGTCCCTGATCTTGAACTTTCTATACAAACTCATTGAATACTTCTGATGTTACATCAGTCATTCAGAATTCCATATTTGACCAAGTGGACTCATATCGGCCCCAAGAGTCATCGATTTTGAACTTTCTAGTCGTTTTTCTGAGAAATGGTGCACGCATAGAAAAACGACTGAGTGTCAAAATTCCTCCTTGTGAACCGTGCAGTGTGTGTCTCTGCTCAAGCCGGAGAGAGTGTGAGGCAGGCGGCTTGAAGGTGTAAGGAAGGGGCCCCTCTGTGAATCCGCTCAACTCACACTCTCTCCAGCTTGAGGAAAGACACACAAACAGCCTGCTTCCGAGGCATGCCGTAGCGCCCCCGGGCAGATGGTACACGGAGTAATTTTGACACTTTTAGTCGTTTTTCTGAGAAATGGTACACAAAGGAATTTTGACATTTGACACTAGACGGCTTGAAAGTGTAAGGAAGGACCCCGCTTTGAATCTGCTCAACTCACACTCTCCCCGGCTTGAAGAGAGACACACACACAGCCTGCTTCCGAAGCACGCCTTAGCGGCCCCGGGCAGATGGTACACGGAGGAATTTTGACACTTTTAGTCGTTTTTCTGAGGAAGTCAATTTCGGGGGTTCGTGGGAAATGGCCCATGTTAATCGGCTGCCATTGGACGAGTTATTACTCGGAGGGATCGTTGTGTGAAATGGGATCCCAAACTGTAATAAATATAGTGGCCTATTGGACACTTTAGGATTACCCCTTTCCTGACGACCTTTCCCGCGATTCCCCCGGAAATGGGGGTCTTCGGACACATAGAGGGCAACACTGGGCACTGGTGACCATTTCCCCTCGTCGAAAAACCCCCCACACCCCCCAAAAACCCACCAAATGACCGTTTCCAAGGGAATCCATCCCAGATATCCACAAAACGTCCGTTCTCTCATTAAGTGAATGGTGTTTTCATTGACCCAATCCCACTAATCCACAATTTATCCGATTGCCCATTAAAGTCGGCAAATGACCAGTCCCACGAACCCCTATTTTGTCCAATTGCCCATCAAAATTTTCAAACGCGCCCCGCGCGGAGACGAAAGGCCGTGGCGCCTCGAGGTTCGAGATTCCGAACCTCTCGGGGCCCCCGTCGCACGGCGTGTGAGAGAGATTTGGATCAGAAGCTGAAAATATTTTCCCTGCGCTCAGAGGCCACGTGCTTTCAGTATGTCGCTCGGGGGCCCCCCAGGAGCCACGGTGCAAAATTTGGGGCCCGTGGGACCCTTGTGGAAAAATCCCACGCCCCACCGTTTCAATGCGTTTCCAGATGTGGGTTTGCGGACGGCGCTTCGAAAGGTCCGATCCTGGCGGCCTCACGATTAAGTTCGGGGGTCGAAAGATCAAACAAGCAAGCGCGTGTCCAAAAACCCATAGCGCGTTTAATGTGACGTGGGATGGCTCCCGCACGGAGACGAAAGGCCGTGGCGCCTCGAGATTGGAGATTCCGAACCTCTCTGGGCCCCCGTCGCACGCCTCTGAAGCGTGAAACTCTAGGGTCTTCTCGAAAAAAGTTTCTCTTTTATAACCAAAAATCCATCATAATGCTCTGTCGACCTAAGAGTGAAAGAGGATCTTGTGAGAAATTGGAGATAAAGGCCCAAATTTTTTTGCCTGCGCTCTAGGTTTCCGCGCTTTCGGTATGTCGCTCGGGGTGTCCCCAGGAGCCACGGTGCAAACTTTGGGGCCCGTGGGACCCTCGTGGAAAAATCCCACCCCCCACCGTTTCAATGCGTTTGCAGACGTGGGTTCGCGGACGGCGCTTCGAAAGGTCCGATCCGCAAGGGGGCGGCGTCTTTCTTCTCGTCACGACCCCCGAGGCTGGCGGAAGAGTTTGGCGGCCTTACGACTAAGTTCGGGGGTCAAAAGGTCAAAAAAGCAAGTGTGTGTCCAAAAAGCCATAGTGCGTTTAATGTGACGTGGGATGGCTCCCGCTCGGAGACGAAAGGCCGTGGCGCCTCGAGATTGGAGATTCCGAACCTCTCGGGGCCCCCGACGCACAGCCCCGAAGCTCGAAAGTCTAGGACCTTCCTGAAAAAACGCCCATCCCCCGCCCTTGAATCATAATGTCTTTGAATTAGTGAAGTAGGCCTGAGAGAGAGATTTGGGTTACAAGCTGAAAATATTTTCCTTCGCTCTAGGGCCCCGTGCTTTCAGTATGTCGCTCGGGGGCCCCCCAGGAGCCACGGCGCAAAATTTGGGGCCCGTGGAACCCCCATGGAAAAATCCCACGCCCCACCATTTCAATGCATTTGCAGACGTGGGGTAGCGGACGGCGCTTCGAAAGGTCCGATCCGCCAGGGGGCGGAGTCTTTCTTCTCGTCACGACCCCCCGAGGCTAGCGGAAAAGTTAAAAGTCCTAGACAGCTGAAATCTGCATTAGACTAAAAGGTCAAAGGTCAGAGAAGCATTCATTTCCATCGTCATGTTATTTTCTGCTAAGGTTTTCACATTCATAGCGGGTTCTAACACATGCAGTTGAAAGGGTTCTCCACTAGGGGGTGTCTTGAGGCTGTTAGGTTGGAACAAGAACAAATAAGGCCTCATAATGGCATAGATGGAGCCCAAGAACAAATAAGGCCTCAAAATGGCATAGATGGAGCCCAAGATCAAGAATGCAAAGAATGAGAAAGGCAAAAAGAGTCAGCGAACGCGCCCTGCAGGTCACACAAACGGTTAAATGGAGCCACGAGAAAGACGGACTCACCATGGGGCTGGCGGAGGGGGACGGGCTGGCGGCGGGCTCGGCGGGCCGCTTGCGGGCCTTTCCGGCCTTCTTCGGCCCGGAGACCTTCGTCACCCTCCACGACCGCCTCGAACAGGCGTAGAACCTGTCTGCCGTGGAAATGTCGTGACACATAAACTTGTGCCGGCCCCTGAGGCTGTGGGCGTTCTTGGCCTGTCGAGGAGAGAGGAAAGCACAGTCAGAAACAAACACACATCAGAAAAAAGGCTGGCTGGAACCCGATGGAGGTGTGGACGTCGGTGAACGTGGGAGTTCCTGGCAGGCCCATCTCAGCCCATGCCTCCTGGAAGTACTGATTTAGGTTCTTGCAGGAGCTGGGCTTGGAGGTGAAAAAGAAATATTTTGAACTTTCACCTCCAACCAAGATGGACCTCAAGGCCAGGAACTCCCTCGTCCAACCGTATTCCTCCTCGCTCAGTGCTCAGGCCAGGTAAGCGGTGAGGTGTCCATATAGCGACCATTGGGCCGTCCTGTCGGCCGTTGCTCTCAGGCGGGCTGCGATAAAAGAAAAAGGAAGAAGAGAGAGTCAAGGGACACGCGGGACGTCGAGGAGAGAGAGGAGATAGGAGGAGAAAACTCACCCAGGAGCTCGGGGATGGCGGCCTTGGCGGAGGCGACGCACTGGCGGAGAGTGGCCTTTGCAATGAGGCGGCCCTGCTTTGCCTGCTTGACCTTCACCTCATGGATGACCACCCTCTGCCTCACCGACCAGATCATGTTCTTAATTTCCCTGTTGAGTCCCACCATTACCGTCCGGGAGAGGCGGCAGCTGGGCGGCGGGGTCTCGGCCACGTAGGCGAGGAATTGAGCCACGTTTTTCAAGTAGTGGTGAATGGTTGGCTCTGCGATACTGGCCTGGATCAGGTTGTTATGCCAGGATCGCGTCCTCGCCGTGTGGTTGAGGAAGACCAGACTGGCCAGGTTGGTCCTCCCCGCCGCCATGTAGGCCAGGAAGTTTCGGATGCGGAACACCTTGGAGGCCACGTTGTTGACCAGCCTCGGGCCAGGGTCCGCACCCTCCTGGTGGCCCTGGTACTCCTCGAGGAGCGTGTCTGCGAAAAGAAAGCACATTAGAACAATGTGGTGAGAACAACGGAGGAGAGAGAGAGAGAGAAAGCGTTTCGAGAAGATCGGAGAAACTTTTTTTTCGGACCCAAAAAAGCAGTAAGGGGTACTTTTGGAAAAAAAGTTTCTCCGATCTTCTCGAAACTCTGGATTACGACACAGGGCGACCAGACTTAGACAGGAGCGCAACTTTCGATGCCCAAATGCCCCAACGGCAAGAGGTAAGTGCAAATGATCCCAGTTCCCAATAAAAAAAAGAGCAGAATAACTAGGGGTTCATGGACACAGTTTTTATGGGATTAAAACACCCAAACTGTACTAAGGGTGCTCTGCCGAATGTATGTAACGTTCGAGTCGTTCGGGCGAGAAATGCCCGAGCGGGACGAGGTAAGCGCAAATGATCCCAGTTCCCAGTAACAAATTATGGGTTGGTGGACACAGTGATTATAGATGCTTTTCAAATTTGATATCAATTTTTCGGGATTAAAACACCCAAACCGTACTAAGGGCACTCTGCCGCACGCGTTTATGTAACTTTCGAGTCGTTTGGGCATTTCTGGTCCGAACGGGAAGAGGTAAGCGCAAATGATCCCAGTTCCCAATAAAAAAAAGAGCAGCCAACCTGGGGGTTCATGGACAGAGTGTTTATAGATGCTTGTGCACATTTGACATCAATTTTTCGGGATTAAAACACCCAAAGGTAAGTGCAAATGATCCCAGTTCCGAATAAAAAAAGAGCAGAATACCTAGGGGTTCGTGGACACAGTTTTTATGGGATTAAAACACCCAAGCGGTACTAAGGGCGCTCTGGCGAACACGTTTATGTAACTTTCGAGTCATTCGGGCGAGAAATGCCCGAACGGGACGAGGTAAGAGCAAATGATCCCAGTTCCCAATAACAAATTATAAGCTGGCAGACACAGTGTTTATAGATGCTTGTGCACATTTGATATCAATTTTTCAGGATTAAAACACCCAAACCGTACTAAGGGCACTCTGTCGAACGCGTATTTGTAACTTTCAAGTCTATCGGGCGAGAAATGTCCGAACGGGAAGAGGTAAGTGCAAACAGTCCCAGTTCCCATCATCGAACCCATAAAACGGTACAATGGAATTAACCTGATGTGGGATCACCGTATCTTGGTTCTGGAAGGGTCCGACCCAAAAAAACTATTAGGTGTACCTCTTTTAGCTTTTTTTTGCGAAAATGTTTGAGTTTCTCCGATTTCCCCTTGAAATTTGGGATTTCGTTCCAGGGCGACGAGACTCTCTGTATCTCGATTGCTCCTGTCTGCTCCTTGATCGATTGCTCCTGTCTGCTCCTGTCTGCCTCACTGCTGAATTGTTTGAGTCTGTTGCTCCGTATAGCTTTGTTTTGAATCTATTTATTGTCATTGTTTGCTGTCTACTTTATCTTCACTATATATCTGATATTGTCTTATATTGCCTATCACATTAATCTGACATCGCTAGTTTTTAATCTTTTAATCTAAATCACCATCACAACGCGTTAGCATTACGCTAGTTTGTGTTATCCGTGCCCACCGTCATTTCTGTCGCACTCTCCTTTTTCTACAAGTTCATCAAACAACTGGTAAGTCGGATCGGTCTACGAACACGGTAAGCTATGTCATCTTCTCCTTTCATTGTTACTTGCACTGCCTGTCACATGCATAGTATAGCTTTTTCTGTCAGCGATGAGGCATTCACATGTCATAAATGTAGGGAAGTAGTCAGGCTGACAGAGAAAATCTCAGAATTAGAGACACGCATCCAAACTTTAATTGAGGATAGTAAGAATGCAAGGGCTTCAGATACTGTTTTGGATGTGACTAGCTTAGCGAACTCCGTACATTGTTCGGTTCCGGCTGTAGAGCCCGTGCAGCAGGGCAACTTTGTGACTGTGAGGCGGCCTAGTCGTGTGAAAAAACACCACTCTTCCGTTCCGATTAGAACATCAAACAGGTTCTCCCCACTCAGTGACGCACCCACTGAGAATCCTGTTGAAAGTGCCCTAGTTATTGGCGATTCTATTACACGGAACGTGAAAATAGAGACACCAGCCACCATAGTCACATGTTTGCCGGGAGCCAGAGCGCCTGACATCAAAGCAAATTTAAAAGTGCTGGCTAATGCTAATCGTAAATACTCTAAGATTGTTATTCACGTCGGCGCTAATGATGTTCGACTTCGCCAGTCGGAGATCACCAAAATTAACATTAAAGAGGTGTGTGAAACCGCACGTATGATGTCAGACACTGTAATTTTTTCTGGACCCCTTCCTGCTCGTAGGAGTGATGAGATAATTAGCAGACTTTCATCACTCAATGGCTGGCTGTCTAAGTGGTGTCCACAGAATAATATAGGTTTCATAGACAATTGGAAAAGTTTTTGGGGCAGACCTGACCTGTTGAAAAGAGATGGTATTCATCCCTCCTGGGGTGGTGCCGCTCTTCTCTCTAGTAATATGGCACATAGTCTTAGAGCTCAACCTTGACTAACTGGGGCCCAGGTCAGGAAGCAGACAGACTGGCTAAACCGACCGTCTGCTAGCTGTCTCACGTCACAGAAGTCAGATAAATCCCAACACATAGAGACTATTTCACCTAGATATCATCACATAGAGACTGTGTCTGTACCCCGAACTAATAAATACAGAAAACTTCCAAACCCATTTACGGGTGATAATTTAATTGATGTTCAACAAGTAGTAAACAGAGATTATAAAGATAAACAAATGATAAAGCTTGGGTTGCTGAATATTCGATCCCTTTCTTCAAAAGCACTTATAGTAAATGATATTATCACAGAAAATAATCTAGATGTGCTGTGTTTGACAGAAACCTGGCTAAAACCAGACGATTACATTACTTTAAATGAGTCTAGCCCTCAAGGTTACTATTATCGACACGAACCTCGTCAGAAAGGTAAAGTTGGAGGTGTTGCTGTTATCTATAGTAATATCTTTAGTATTACTCAAAAGTCTTTCAAATATATCTCGTTTGAAGTGATGGTGCTCTATGTAACGTTATATAATGTAAGTGACAAATCTCATTTGAAATTTGTGTTGGCTACTGTATACAGGCCACCAGGGCACCA
Source organism: Zacco platypus (assembly GCA_038088235.1). NCBI lineage: Eukaryota > Metazoa > Chordata > Actinopteri > Cypriniformes > Xenocyprididae > Zacco > Zacco platypus. Next base: position 25,484,691 of record CM076078.1, on the reverse strand, counting down.
TACAGACTTTATCAAAGAATTTGCTGATTTTCTCTCGGAGTTAGTACTGGCTGTGGATAAAGTCCTTATTGTTGGTGATTTTAATATACATGTAGATAATGAAAAAGACGCTTTGGGATTGGCATTAACAGATATTTTAAGCTCTATTGGAGTTAGACAACACGTGTCAGGACCAACTCATTGTCGTAATCATACTCTAGATCTAATATTGTCACATGGAATCGATATTGATGCCGTTGAAATTCTGCAGCAGAGCTATGACGTCTCAGATCATTATCTAGTCTCATGCGTGCTACATTTAACCAAGGCTGGAAAACCGCCTGTCTGCCATAAATATGTTAGAACCATCACTTCTACCACTAAAAACTGCTTTATAAATAATCTTCCTGATCAGTTTCATCAACTTAACAAACCAGACAGCTTAGAAGAACTCGATGTTGCAACAGAAACTATTGACGCTCTCTTTTCCAACACTCTAGACTCTGTTGCTCCTTTGCGCTTAAAAAAGATTAAGGATATTAGTCCAACGCCATGGTATAACGAGCACACTCGGGCCCTTAAGAGAGCAGCAAGAAAAATGGAGCGCAGCTGGAAGAATTCAAAACTAGAAGTTTTTCGGATTTCATGGAGAGAGAAAATGATGGAGTACAGAAAGGCCATAAAAACCGCTAGATCTGCTTATTTTTCAAATCTTTTAGAAGAAAATAAACACAACCCTAAGTATTTATTTAAGACAGTGGCTAAATTAACGAGAAATACAGCCTCAACTTCTGATGTTTCCAAACAGCACAGCAGTAATGATTTTATGAACTTCTTTACTTGCAAGATTGACAACATTAGAGAGAAAATTATAGCCATGCAACTGTCTACTACAGTATCACATCAGACAGTGGATTGTAGTATCCCTGAGGAAAAATTCCATTCATTCGCTGCTATAGGAAAGGAAGAATTGTCTAAACTTATTAAATCATCAAAATCAACAACATGTATGTTAGACCCTATACCGACTAAGCTATTGAAAGAGATGCTTCCAGAGGTCATAGATCCTCTTCTTAAGATCATTAATTCATCTTTATTACTAGGTTACGTACCGAAAAATTTTAAGCAGGCTATTATCAAACCTCTTATTAAAAAACCACAACTTGATCCTGGTGAATTAGTCAATTACAGACCGATTTCCAATCTACCTTTTCTGTCAAAAATACTAGAAAAGGCAGTATCATCTCAACTTAGTTCCTACTTGGAAAGAAATGGTATCTGTGAGGATTTCCAGTCAGGATTTAGACCGTACCATAGTACTGAGACTGCTCTCATTAGAGTTACAAATGATTTGCTCTTATCATCAGATCGTGGTTGTATCTCTCTATTAGTGTTACTAGACCTCAGTGCTGCTTTTGACACTATCGACCACAATATTCTTTTGAATAGACTAGAAAATTATGCTGGAATTAGTGGAAATGCATTGGCATGGTTCAAATCATACTTATCTGACCGTTATCAGTTTGTAGTAGTAAACGAAGAGATGTCATTTCGATCACAAGTTAAACATGGAGTACCACAAGGCTCAGTTCTAGGACCGTTGCTTTTCACTCTGTACATGCTACCCTTGGGAGATGTCATTAGGAAGCATGGCATTAGCTTTCACTGTTACGCTGATGATACTCAGCTCTATATTTCCTCGCGCCCTGACGAAACCGACCAATTCTCAAAATTAACAGAATGCGTAGCTGATATAAAAAATTGGATGACTAGTAATTTCCTACTACTAAATTCAGAAAAAACAGAGATTCTAATTATTGGACCAAAAACTTCTGCACATAATAACCTAGAATACTGTCTAACACTTGATGGCTGCTCTGTTAAGTCGTCTTCGTCAGTTAGGAACCTGGGTGTGCTCTTTGATACCAATCTTTCATTTGAATGTCACATTTCTAGCATATGTAAAACCGCATTCTTCCATCTTAAAAATATATCTAAATTGCGACATATGCTCTCAATGACAAATGCGGAACAGCTAGTTCATGCGTTTATGACCTCGAGACTAGATTACTGTAATGCTCTACTGGGTGGTTGCCCTGCTCGCGTGATAAACAAATTACAGCTGGTCCAAAACGCAGCTGCTAGAGTCCTTACTAGAACCAGGAAGTATGAACATATTAGTCCGGTTCTGTCAAAACTGCACTGGCTCCCTATTAAACATCGTATAGATTTTAAAATCTTGCTAATTACTTACAAAGCACTAAATGGCTTAGCTCCCCAGTACCTGAGTGAGCTCTTAATGCATTATAGTCCTCTATTACGATCTCAGAATTCTGGCCAGTTGTTAATACCTAGAATATCAAAATCAACCGCGGGCGGTAGATCCTTTTCCTATTTGGCACCTAAACTCTGGAACAATCTTCCTAGCATTGTTCGGGAAGCAGACACACTTTGTCAGTTTAAATCTAGACTAAAAACGCATCTATTTAACCTGGCATACACATGACGCACTATAAACTCTTGTCCTCATATCCGTTAAAGGATTGTTAGGCTGCATAGATCAGGTCAGCCGGAACCGGGAACACTTCCTATAACACCAGATGTACTCGTTACATCGGAAGAAGAATGGCGTCTACGCTAATTTTTTGTCTCTCTGCTTATCCCGAGGTTTACCAATTAACATGATTGGCTGGATCCGGGCTGTGTCCGGGTCGGACGGGGAACCTGTGCCTGTGTGCGGCAGCAGTGTGGCCCTGTGGTGTCGGCGGAGACCGTGTGAACGAGCTCATCCTTTGTGAAGACCTTACCGACTCATCAGCCAGCGGCACATATCCCAACAAACCGTCCCATACCGGCGTGATCAAAAAGATCTTAAACTAGATGGAACTAGATTAAATATTTTGACTGTTGCGATTCCAAATCAGTTTAATGACCTGTAACTCTGCCTGAGTATCGGACAAGTGTTCACTGTTGGCCAGAGGAGAACTGGCCCCCCAACTAAGCCTGGTTTCTCCCAAGGTTTTTTTCTCCATTTGTTGGAGTTTTGGTTCCTTGCCGCTGTTGCCTTTGCCTTTGGCTTGCTTAAGTTGGGGACACTTGCTTGATATTCAGCAGTGTTTTTGATATGCCTGCATTGGCGCCGTTGTATGCGAACTGATCTGAGCCGGACGATTACGTCACTGTTTTCTCCAGTGCTGCTATACCTAAATTACCTAGACTAATAACTATTGATCTTTGCAACGGAATGAATCAATAATATATAGAATAAGCTGCACAATGACACCATTTTCTTATTAATGTAAAGCTGCTTTGCCACAATTTGCATTGTAAAAAGCGCTATATAAATAAAGATGACTTGACTTGACTTGACTTAGATAGGACTGTCAGTTTGGTGGCGCTAGACCCTTCCAGAGCCGAGATACGTTGATCCCACATCAGGCTAATTCCATTGTACCGTTTTACCTAGAAAATACATTGTACATGTTGTTGTTTTGGATAATGTGCGTTTTCACCACTCAGATGTCATCAGACATTGATATATTTTGTAATGGCGGGGTCATGGAGCTTTTGCAATGTTTTTGGGGGGCCTTACCCCTCTTGCTCAGGGTTAGATGTAAAGGTCAATGCTAAGAGAACAGTCGGCTCGAACGTTTAAAATGATCCAAGTAATTATATGCAATAGATAGACAGACAGATAGATGAGTTTGATCATTTTCCAATTGCATTAGTGAATATTTTGAGGAGGTCTATGGGGTTAAGGGTTAGTAGGGGATATGTATATTATATTTTATATAATAATAATATATATATATATATGTGTATATATGTATATATATATGTGTATATATGTATATATATATATATATATATATATATATATATATATGTATATATATATATATATATATATATATAAAATAGTTATATATAAAATAGTTATATATATATATATATATATAAATAAAATATAATATAATATAATATAAAAAAATTATATATATATTTTATGTTATATATTTTTTTTTGTATAACTCTGATATATATATAAAAAAATATATATAAATAAAAAGACAACAAAATAAATAAATCAAGTTACCGTTACTGTGTCACCCTGACCATTTTTATAATCGGATGGCACTGCCCCTTCTACGTACTGACGCAGGTGATACGCACTTGTGCTTAGGCCACCCCCACTGAGACCCCTGACGACGTGTTATTAATCGAACTTGTTTTTTTTCACACGCCAAACCACAAATATAAGGTAAGTCGCTCTTTTTTTACGTATTTGCGCGTTATTGCACCAATAAACAGTTAAACTACAGTGGTGTAGTTTAACGGGTGTGTTTTCTAACGTTCAACTTTCCAATTCCGACGACACATTTTAAGGTAAATCAATCCTCATAAATACCAATGAGAATTAATGTACAGCCTTTCGCGTAACCGTGTCGATTGCATGACGGCAGTTTATTCTGAATTTGTTTTTTTGCAACAAATTACCACAATAAATGAAGTTTACTTTAAGAATTACAAATGGTGTCGTGTGACCAACCTTCACGCATACATAGTCAAGTAGGTCGCAATGAAAATGTGTTACAAGTTTAATTTAAACCTACAATTTTTTTTGTTGTTATGTTTAAGAAACAACTTACGGGGGGAGGGGTGGGGGGGTCCAATTTGTGGTTACAAATGCTAATTTGTGTTTGTTTCTCAGTTGCAGAAAAAAAACACTGCTGGAGATAACAGACACCGCTGTAAATCAAAAGCAAGGAGAAGACAAAATGTAACTACTGAATACTGTAAAAGTCATTGCAGCAAATAGTTTATTGAGTCATGTGACTGAGAATTGACCTAGATGCTCTTTAGTTTTCTGCAGGAATCCTTCAAGGCTCATCCACTGCTTGATTTGTTTGAAGCCCCAGATGAAAATCGAACACCATTTAAAAAACGTCTGCTTGCGGGGCGCAGAGGACAGCCGAATCCTGGAAGAAGTGTCGAGGGCCAAGCAATCCCAAGAGAAGTGGGCGAGAGAGGGGAGAATTCTTAATTTTTCTGACATCAGAAAACTGGTCAGGGAGGACCCATCATGCAACTCTTTGGCCGCCCACTTCCAGGGAAAAGGATTCCTTGTCAAAGACCATGACAGGTAGGGAGATGTGTGAATGGAGAAGCAAGTAGGCATTGAAAGTCATTTCAGATGGGTGTAAATAGACTGTACCAAGGTTGTGTTAGTCATACCATAGTAATGGTCCCTTCGTTTCCTAGTGCTGCCATGCAGGAGAGTGAAATTCCACCCATAGGAGGACATAGGTGAGGTGTCCAACCGCCTCAGCCAAAACAAAGGGGTTCCTCCAAAGACAAAAACAGAGTTCAGGAGCTTCTGCATGGCAACAATAATCAAATGTTTGCTGTAGTGGTTGGAGTGCTACTTTAAGCACATCCGGCCAGGATTTTTAGCGGCTCAACCACTGGAGGGAGACGACATAGGCAGATTCTTCCTGGGAGCTTCAGGACTTCCTCTTCGGAATCCAACAGCTGATGTTCAGCGATTACGAGAAAAGCAAGTATTCTAGTCAATGCTTCATGCAGTTGAGTTTCGTGACAGGCCACGACAGACATCTTACCTTCATTTCTCCCTTCAATGCAAGCCAACAGGTATGTAAAGAGGCTGCAGGAGAGACCCACGCCTCCACCACCAGAGCCACAGGCAGGAACGTCAACTGCTGAGGAGAAGCCACCACAGATGCTGGAGAGGTAAATAATTGCTTCACTCCCTCATGAATAGGGTTGGGAATTGTAAGAAATCATCTATTCGTCATTCAGATTCTTATTCAGTTTTTATTATTATTATTATTATTATTATTATTATTATTTTTATACAGACAGGGTTGGGTAGGTTACTTTTAAAATTATTTCACTACAGATTACAAAATACATGCTTTAAAAAGTAATTTGTTACGCATTTCATTACTCAAGTTTAGTAACTTAATCTAAATATTTTGGAATACTAATAAGTGTGGTACAAAAAAGGTAATTGCAAGTTTTATTCTCACACTTTTTACCTCAGAATTGCATGATATGAAGTTGCAATTGCGAGTTATGAAGTCAGAATTATGAAATAAACTCACAATATTAAGAAAATTCTGAATTATGAGATATAAACTGGCAATATTGAGAAAAGTCAGATTTATGAGAAACATAACATACTAAATTCACAATTGCAAGAAAAAAAATATAAATATATATTATATATAAAAAATATACATACCCACAGGACATCTCCACCTAGCCCAGTGGTACAGCTCCCAACTCCTAGATTTTGGAGCGCCTTTGAAGACTTGTTTCCCGTCAACCTCCACGGGAAGCCACCCACGAAGGAGGAGGCAGCAGGGGCAGCCGATATTACCACTACTGGAGGAGACTTCAATACAAGTTACGTGTGCAGTATATACTTGGTAAGTGCTTACAATGTTGTCAGTAACTTTACATTCTACATTTTGTGAGGAGTGTTTGGTTAGAACTCACCCGAGGCCTTTCCCCCCCCAGAGCAGTCCACTGACAGGACTGGGAAGAAACCCCCAGGGTCTCGTGTTCGGTGTACCATCGCAAAAGAGACCACGTGGACCACCAATGTGCCGACATTGGACAGCTTTCTAATGGCGTGGGTGCCCAGCCAGGAACCGTCCACTGTCGCAAATGACCCAGTCCTCGTTTCTTCTGTGGTCCATCAGAAGTGGAAAGGGCTGGCCCTTGAGGAATTTCAGGGGAAAGGAAAACGTGTGTTTACCCACATTTCTAATTATTCAGAGGAACCGGTAGAGGGGAGCCATTTGCTCAAAACCATTTTCTTTTACCTTTGTGCAGGGGTCATAGCCACCATGGTCTTCAAAAAAAAAACAGGTGGTGTGCGACTACCATGGAGAGTTGGTCTCCAAACAGGAAGGGGAAGCGAAACTGCAGTCCATGGCAAAGGAAACATCATACCTGATTTTCTTCAAGAGCAAGGATGGCAAATCTCTCTACCTTGATGCGCAGAAATTCCCCTGCGACTGTCACCCAGACATAGACACTTTTGGGAGGAGTATTTCCTTAAACTGTCCTGATGGACCCAGGGAATGTGTCCTTTTTTTTGCTATGCGGGACATTGCAGTTAACGAGGAACTCCTGTGGGACTACGGTGTTGTTCGTAGAGCATCATTTAAAGGGGAAGGGAGAGACCTTCCATGGCTGGACGACTGAAGTGATCCAAAAAAATTTATTTATTTATTTATTTATAAACAAAATTAATATATATATATATATATATAATGTTTGATATTCGTTTTGTGTGCTTATTTGGGAAATCAAACTGTTCAAAAATAAAAAATAAAAATAATTGTATGAGTGAAGACTTTCATGTGTATACTGTCATTGCATAAGAAATCGTCCCAACCACAATCAGACCCTCCCAACGCCCTCAAAAGCAACCCGTGCTCCTAGAGCTATCAAAACAAATGTCAAGAAAGAGAGAAAGAGAAAAAAAAAAGTATAAAATGTGAAAAATTGATTTTGATCTAGCTCTGGTTAATAAACCGGTCAATGCATCCATGTTACCGTGTACCAAAAAATATGCAGTCTAAATTCACTTATGATCTTTATTATCATCATCATCATCAAATCATAATAAGCGTCAAGTAGTAACTTGGGAAAAAAAAAAAAAAAAAATCTTCAGACATTACAGAGATACAGAAGCAGCTTTTCCAACAGAGAAAGAGGGTCAGAAAAATGGTTGCTTAGGAAGAGCTGGGCCTGTTCTGTTGCCCTCGTGTGTACACCTTATCGCTAATATAGGTAAAGTGTTGAATCGTAAAGTTATAACACGTAATATAGCATGTCCTTCACATACACTGTAGCTCGCTATTGTGCAATAGTCGAGCACAAACATACACATGAGAATTCATTTAACATGAGAATTAGAAAGTAATAGCATGGCAGCATATGACGCACAGTTATATATATAAAGTTTCACCCTCATTATAACATTGCATCTGATTGGCCTAAGCTTACCTGGACGTATCTGGTGACGCATAGGTACGACTTGCATGTAACCTGTATCACTGGATTTGGGAAGCCGTCATCTTTCAGGTGGTGATAGGTTCTGATGAATGGTGGAAGGGTTGTTGCGTTCAAATCCAGTGTGACCATTATTATGTCCACCCAAATATATATATATGAGAGAGAGAGAGAAAGAGCGAGATAGATAAGTGTTCGATGTCCAGATCAAAGGTCACAGTCCAGCTTTATAGATAGATTTAAACAAAATATTTATTAATAATGTTTATAAAAATAATGAAAATAAAATACAAACCTCAGTCCTCTTCTTCCTCATCGTCTGCAAAATACTGGAGAGAAATAAAAAATAAACAATAAAAAAAAATGAACAAACAATGGCATCTACAGACACAGAGTTTAACAGGCTACAGTGAATATTTCCTTTACCTCTTCCACATCCTCTCCAACAGGCAGTAATGGCAAATGAGCGAGGGGAGGATGAGGAGGATGAGGATGAGGTGAAAGAGGAGGAGGAGAATGAAGAGGAGGAGAATTAGGAGGAGGAGGAGGATAAGGTGAATTAGTAGGAGAATTAGGAGGAGGAGAATGAAGAGGAGGAGGATGAGGTGAATTAGGAGGAGAATGAGGAGGAGGAGAATGAGGAGCATCTCCGTCTTCCGCCGAGGACAGGTACTCAGTGTCCGGCAAAATAACACAGAACAACAGCTGTAAAAACTGCACGTCTCGGTATAAAAACAGAGGAACTATTTGATGACAACTTACTGTCCGGCTGGTGATGACAGTTGTTGCCTAGGGGAAGAAAAACTACATTGAAAAAAATAAATAAATGAAAATGATTAGGGCCCAAGACCAAAGGACGAAGCAATGAATATCTCAAATGGTATGTCCGTAGCAAGGAAATGTGTTATGACTTCTGCGTTCATTGATTAATTTTTATGAAACTTCAGCTCTGTGTTTGTATATATATATATATATATATATATATATATATAAAACATTGTTTTGACTGAATACAAAATTTTGAACTGCCAATGATAACTTCACACTCATTTGAAATTGAACTATGGCGCTATGTTTCTAGACATGGGCGTTACACAAGGTCACATGCCGTGTTTGATAGCAGCACGTATGAGAATATGACTTTAGATTAATTATTTATTTAAATAATTATATTTTATTAAAAAAAAAGATTAAATTTCACACGATTTTTTTAAAAAGTGGCGGTTTATAATATTCTTTCATGAGTGAGCAACAAAATCTAGACACACATCTCACTCTTACTGGACGCTTATTTGGCTCTTTTCGTTAATTTTATAATTTTTTTTTTTTTAATTTGGATACCACCCACATTGTAATTAAATGAAAGCATCCTTTCGGTGCATAAGATTGCTGCGCAAATGGTAGATGAGCTAGGCCAAAAAACATATGCAGAGAAGTGTTAGGCATTCGGGTGGCATTCTGCACTCACTGGAAAGTGACCCATGACATCCTATGAAATGAAATTAATCTAAATGTAAATGATCTCATAGATGTGGCTGTTGTGGTTTGTGATCATATGGGCACCAACTGCTGCAGTAAACGCGGTAAATTCAAACCACTTTGACGCAGTCCTCTTACGTTTACCCATTTTAAATGCCGTTGCTCGCTGTGCACAGTTGCCTTGAAGCCACCGGGCTTGGGCAGTCATCACGCATACTGTTTTTAACTGCTTTTACAATGGTAATACTTTTTTGGTGAATTGTGTGTATATATATAATAGTATTGACAACACTTGCTGCAGAATACTGTAATACTAAACTGGTGTATTGTGGTATAATATATCCTAGTTGTATTACATTCAGTACTGTATTGGGCAAATGAATTTGTTTAAATTAGTATAGTGGTTAAATTACAATAGCAACTATAGGATTACTATAACAAACTCATTCAAGTACTTTAGTATGTTTCAAAAACACTACAGTACTGTAGTATTTTTTCATGTACAACAGAGTCCTTCTTCAGTGTGGAAAGGTCTGAAAGTCATCACAAAGTACAAGACAGCATCCCCCAGCACTGCGGAGAATCAACAACTGGCAGACGAGCGGAACAAGTTTTACTGCAGGTTTGAAAGAGCACCATTAACACCTCCAACAACCCCCCTCTCCCCCACCCCTCCACTTCAGTTCAGGGAACATAACGTGCGCCGGGTCTTCAGGAAGAACAAAAGGAGAAAGGCACCAGGCCCAGACAGCATGTCACCAGCCTGTTTGAAAACCTGTGCTGACCAGCAGGGCCCCATCTTTACATGTCTGTGGCCATGAAGTCATTTGAAAGACTGGTTCTGGTTTATCTGAAGGACATCACTGGACCCCCTGCAGTTCGCATACTGAGCAAACAGGTCTGTCTGTGGATGATGCAGTCAACATGGGACTGCATTATGTTCTCCAGCATCTGGACAGACCAGGGACTTACGTGAGAATCCTGTTTGTGGATTTCAGCTCTGCTTTTAACACCATCATCCCATCACTTCTCCACCCCAAATTAACTCAGCTCTCCGTGCCCACCTCTGTCTGTCAGTGCATCACCAGCTTCCTGACAGACAGACAGCAGCTAGTGAGACTGGGAAAATTCTCAACCAGCACCCACACTGCCCACTGCTCCCTCTACACCAACGACTACGCCTCTAAAGACCCCTCTGTCAAGCTCCTGAAGTTTGCAGACGACACCACACTGATCGGCCTCATCCAGGATGCTGACGAGTCTGCTTACACACTGGAGGTTGAATAGCTGACTGTCTGGTGCAGTCTTAACAACCTGGAGCTCAACACGCTCAAGACGGTAGAGATGATCGTGGACTTCAGGAGAAACCCCCCTGCTCTCCCCCCACTCACCATCATGAACAGCACTGTGACTGCAGTGGAGTCATTCAGGTTCCTGGGCACCATAATCTCCCAGGACCTGAAGTGGGACAACCACATTGAGTCCATTGTGAAAAAGGCCCAGCAGAGGTTGTACTTCCTTCGCCAGCTGAGGAAGTTCAACCTACCACAGGAGCTGCCGAAACAGTTTTACTCTGCCATCATCGAATCCATCCTCTGCACTTCAATCACCGTCTGGTTCAGCTCAGCAACCAAATGTGACCTCAGAAGACTACAGAGGGTAGTCCTCACATCCAGCACACTCCATCTTTGAACTGTTGTCCATGTGGTCAACGCTACAGAGCCCTGAGCACCAGAACGACCAGACACAAGAACAGTTTCTTCCCTCATGAACAACTGACAAACACGGAACACACAAAACTATTACACACGATTTACTTAAAACACTTATTTACACTTATTTATATTTCAAATTTGCACACATCACAACTGTACATACAATAGTCTATACTGTATATTTGTATTTTTATTCTTTTATTCTTTTTATTATCTGTGTCTAGTCTTGTCGCACTGTGGAGCTTCTGTCACTAAAAAAAATTCCTAGTATGTGTAAACATACCTGACAATAAAGCTCTTTCTGATTCTGATTCTATCTTTAGGCCTCATGTGTAATTATGGCCTCCTTGCGTTTGCTGAAATCGCCTATCAGACCAAAATGGATATTGTGTTTAACTGCTTTTTAAAATAATTACTATTAATAGTTTAATACGATTTCTAGTTGTGTATTTTTTGTGTGTGCATTGCATAGACGGTTTCAACGGCAACATAGACAAACGTTTTGTGGCCCACATTTAACTTGAGATAGACAAATCAATAACATCAGAGTTCCTCTAGAGTCGATGTCTGATAGCAAGCAAAATACATAAACAAGTAAATGACATTAGCTAGCAAGCTAAAACTAGACATAAACGTTGTGATTTTGGCTTACCAATAAAACGAAGGTAAGTGCATTAACTTGCAACCAATTTCCGGCCAAGCGTGTAACCATGACAACGTATGTTCTACAAAAGTTGTACTAGTCAAACTAAATCATAGTATTTTCTTTAATGTAATAATATAAGCCACCATTTATATACATAATATAAGCCACCATTTATACATAGAAAATGAACTACTTAGCTAGCTATACATATATGTCACTTAAGTTACATATATTGAAATCGCATTTCCATAGAATTGACTGCAGTGACAGGGGTTGCCTGACTTTTATGACTTTTTCAAATGTTTTCTTTTACATTCAGCGGCAAATGTGTGTCAACCCAAGGTGTGGAATGACGATGCACCGGTGATTTGTGGCCTCACAAGATTCCAGGTGAGTGGTTGTTAACATTGCGTCATCAATCTTCTATTTAACACGAACAACTGCAGAGTGAACTTCAGGAGGTTTTACTGCAGTACTAATACTAATACTAACTAATACTAACAGTTTTCTTATTTTTTGTTTTCTTTCTAATTTGCAGAAATGCAGCGTTTCCAGTCAAAGAGCTCATAAAATCTGCGAGACACTGGTCCCACACGTCACGCCGGCCAAAAGGTTCTCAAAGCCAGCGGAGCTAAATTGATATATTTAGTTTTTTTAATAGATATTTTTAGTTTTTTTTTAAAGACATATTTTAAGGGGTTTTTAAGAGATATTTTAAGTTTTTTTAATTTAAAGAGTTCAATGTTGTTCTTTACATGTTTAATAAAAAAACTTTAATGAAAGGAAACAAGTTTTTTTTTTCTCAATTCCACAATTTTTTGAAAAAAAAAATGTGTCAAAAAGTGTCAAAATTCCTCCGTGTGAACCATGCAGTGTGTGTCTCTGCTCAAGCCGGAGAGAGTGTGAGGTAGGCGGCTTGAAGGTGGAAGGAAGGGCCCCTCTGTGAATACGCTCAACTCACACTCTCTCCGGCTTGAGGAGAGACACACACACAGCCTGTTTCCGAGGCACAACGTAGCGCGCCCCCGGGGAGATGGTACACGGAGGAATTTTAACACTTTGATTCGTTTTTCTGAGATATGGTACACGGAGGAATACTGATACTTAGTTGTTTTTCTGAGAAATGGTGCACGCTGGGAAAAACAACTAAGTGTCAAAATTCCTCCGTGTGAACCATGCAGTGTGTGTCTCTGCTCAAGCCGGAGAGAGTGTGAGGTAGGCGGCTTGAAGGTGTAAGGAAGTGCCCCTCCGTGAATGCGCTCCATATGAATCATGCAGTCATTTGACTGCTGTATAGCTGATGTAACATCAGATTAAGTCAATGAGGAAAGTTATAAGTTTTATAAAGGAATGAGTTAGTTCTTACATGCACTGCAACACAACAAGTTCATATCTTATATTGTGCTCTGTGCAATGTAACAGCACATGTGTTTTCTCTTCATTGCACAAGCAAATAAAGTGCATCTATGCAATTCTGCATTATCTCTTCAGCAGCACATAATGTTAACTCCATGCACAGCAGAATGAGATAATGCTTGTACACTTAGTCGTTTGTGGTACACTTTGACTAGTTATATGTTCAATTCGTCACAAATGGAGTTTTGTATGTCTGATATAACATCAGAAAAATGCAATGAGAATGAAAGAAAGTTCATGATCTAGGAAACTTCAGCCAGAAATATGTACAGCAGGTTCTTGTACGCTAATGATATTAGTATTTTTTATCAAATATAGACTTCTGAATGGCTGATGTACCAATGGAAGGAGTCAATGGACGACGACTATTTGGCCCGATATGGGTCCATTTGGTCAAATATTGACTTCTGTTTTACTGATGTAACATCAGAAGAAGTCAATAAATATGTATAGAAAGTTCAAGATCAAGGAGTGAAACATGTTCAGTAAGTCAAAAATTGGCTATCCTATGGCTAATATATCACCAGAAGGAGTCAATTGGGCTGAAATAAAAAGTTCAATATTGACGACTTTTGGGCCCGATATTAGTCCATTTGGTGAAATATGGACTTCTGAATGCCTGATGTAACATCAGAAGAAGTCAATAAATATGTATAGAAAGTTCAAGATCAAGGAGTAAAACAAGTTCAGTAAGTCAAAAATTGGCTACTGTATGGCTAATCTATCACCAGAAGGAGTCAATGGGAGGAAAAAAAAGTTCAAAAAACGATGACTCTTGGTCCAGATATCAGTATTTTAAGACAAATATGGTCTTCTGAATGGCTGATGTAACAACCGAAACAGTCGATGAGTATGAATTGAATTTCAAGTCGATGACTGAAACATGTTCAGTGTGTCAAATATTGGCTACTCTATAGCTAATATATCACCAGAAGGAGTCAATTGGGCTGTAATAAAAAGTTCAATATTGACGACTTTTGGGCCCAATATTAGTCCATTTGTTGAAATATGGGCTTCTGAATGGCTGATGTAACATAAGAAGGAGTCAATAAATATGTGTTTAAAGTTCAAGATCAAGGAGTAAAACATGTTCAGGAAGTCAAAAATTGGCTACTGTATGGCTAATCTATCACAAGAAGGACTCAAGTGGGTAAAACTTAGAAAGTTCAAAATCGACGACTCTTGGGCCCGATATAAGTCCATTTGGTCAAATATGGACTTCTGAATGACTAATGTAAAATCAAAAGTAGTAAATAAGTATGTATAGAAAGTTCAAGATCAAGGAGTGAAATATGTTCAGTAAGTCAAAAATTGGCTACCCTATGGCTAATATATCACCAGAAGGAGTCAATTCGGTAGAAATAAAAAGTTCAAAATTGATGACTCTTGGGCCAGATATTAGTATTTTAAGTCAAATATGGTCTTCTTGAATGGCTGATGTAACAACCGAAACAGTCGATGAGTATGAATTGAAATTTCAAGAACGATGACTGAAACATGCTCAGTGTGTCAAATATTGGCTACTCTATAGCTAATATATCACCAGAAGGAGTCAATTGGGCTGAAATAAAAACTTCAAAATTGATGACTTTTGGGCCTGATATAAGTCAGTTTGGTTAAATATGGACTTCTGAATGGCTGATGTAAGAATAGAAGAAGTCAATGGGTAGAAATAGAAAGTTCAAAATCAACGACTCTTGGGCCCGATATGAGTCCAATTGGTCAAATATTGACTTCTGAATGACTGGTGTAACATCAGAAGGAGTGAATGAGTGTTTATAGAATTTTCAAGATTGGTGACTGAAACATGTTCAGTGTGTCAAATATTGGCTACTCTATAGCTAATATATCACCAGAAGGAGTCAATGGGTAGAAATAAATAGTTCAAATTCGATGACTCTTGGGTCCGATATTTTAGTCCATTTGGTGAAATATGGACTTCTGAATGGCTGATGTAAGAACAGAAGGAGTCAATGAGTGAGTATAGAAATTTCAAGATTGATGACAAAAACATGTTCAATCGGTCAAATATTGGCTACTCTATAGCTAATATATCACCAGAAGGAGTCAATTGGGTAGAAATAAATAGTTCAAAATTTACAACTCTTGGGCCCAATATTAGTCCATTTGGTGAAATATGGACTTCTGAATGAGTGATGTAACATCAGTAGGAGTCAATAGATATGTATTTAAAGTTCAAGATCAAGGAGTAAAACATGTTCAGTGAGTCAAAAATTGGCTACTGTATGGCAAATCTATCACCAAAGGGAGTCAATCAGGTTTTTAATTTTTTTTTTTTTTTTTTTTTTTTCATCATTTAGCAGACGCTTTTATCAAAAGCGACTTACAAGGGGAGCAATTAGGAGTTAGGTGCCTTGCTCAAGGGCACTTTAATCATGGTATCGAAGGTGGAGAGAGTGCTGTTTATTCACAATCCCCAATTTCAATTCCTGCCGGCGTGGGAATTGAACCTGCAACCTTCAGATTAAAATCCCAACTCCCTCACCACTAGGCCACGACTACCCTAAAAATAAAAAGTTCAAAATTGACGACTCTTGGGCCCGATATGAGACCATTTTGTCAAATATGGACATCTTAGTGACAGATGTGACATCAGAGGGAGTCAATGAGTATGTATAGAAATTTCAAGATCGATGACTGAAACATGTTCAATGGGTCAAATTTTGGCTACACTATGGCTAATGTAGAGCCAGAAGGAGTCGACTGGGTAGAAATAAAAAGTTCAAATTCGATGACTCTTGGGCCCCATATTAGTCCATTTGGTGAAATATGGACTTCTGAATGGCTGATGTAAGAACAGAAGGAGTCAATGAATATGTATAGAAATTTCAAGATCGATGACTGAAACATGTTCAATCGATCAAATTTTGGCTACTCTATGGCTACTTTATGACCAGAAGGAGTTCATTGGGTAGAAATAAAAAGTTCAAAATTGACGACTCTTGGGCCCGATATGATTCCATTTTGTCAAATATGGACATATTAATGACAGATGTGACATCAGAGGGAGTCAATGAGTATGTATAGAAAGTTCAAGATCGATGACTGAAACATGTTCAATGGGTCAAATTTTGGCTATACTATGGCTAATGTAGAGGCAGAAGCAGTCAACTTGGTAGAAATAAAAAGTTCAAATTCGATGACTCTTGGGCCCGATATTAGTCCATTTGGTGAAATATGGACTTCTGAATGGCTGATGTAAGAACAGAAGGAGTCAATGAGTGAGTATAGAAATTTCAAGATTGATGACTGAAACATGTTCAATCGGTCAAATATTGGCTACTCTGTGGCTAATGTATCACCAGAAGGAGTCTATTGTGTAGAAAAGAAAGTTCAAAATCGATGACTCTTGGGCCCGATATTAGCCGATTTTGTCAAATATGGACTTGTGAATGACCGATGTAACATCAGAAAAAGTCAATAAATAGGTATAGAAATTTCAAAATCCATGACTGAAACATGTTCAATGGGTCAATTATTGGCTACTCTATGGCTAATTTATCACCAGAAGGAGTCAATGGGTAGAACTAAAAAGTTCAAAATAGACGACTCTTGGGCCCGATTTTAGTACATTTGGTCAAATATTGACTTTTGAATGACCGATGTAACATCAGAAAGAGTCAATAAGTAGGTATAGAAATTTCATGATCCATGACTGAAACATGTTCAATGGGTCAAATATTGGCTACACTATGGCTAATGTAGAGCCAGAAGGAGTCGACTGGGTAGAAATAAAAAGTTCAAATTCGATGACTCTTGGGCCCGATATTAGTCCATTTGGTGAAAT
This sequence comes from Zacco platypus, assembly GCA_038088235.1. Lineage (NCBI taxonomy): Eukaryota > Metazoa > Chordata > Actinopteri > Cypriniformes > Xenocyprididae > Zacco > Zacco platypus. The sequence goes on along the minus strand of CM076078.1, from coordinate 25,467,599 downwards.
ATGGACTTCTGAATGGCTGATGTAAGAACAGAAGGAGTCAATGAGTGAGTATAGAAATTTCAAGATTGATGACAAAAACATGTTCAATCGGTCAAATATTGGCTACTCTATAGCTAATATATCACCAGAAGGAGTCAATTGGGTAGAAATAAATAGTTCAAAATTTACAACTCTTGGGCCCAATATTAGTCCATTTGGTGAAATATGGACTTCTGAATGAGTGATGTAACATCAGTAGGAGTCAATAGATATGTATTTAAAGTTCAAGATCAAGGAGTAAAACATGTTCAGTGAGTCAAAAATTGGCTACTGTATGGCAAATCTATCACCAAAGGGAGTCAATCAGGTTTTTAATTTTTTTTTTTTTTTTTTTTTCATCATTTAGCAGACGCTTTTATCAAAAGCGACTTACAAGGGGAGCAATTAGGAGTTAGGTGCCTTGCTCAAGGGCACTTTAATCATGGTATCGAAGGTGGAGAGAGTGCTGTTTATTCACAATCCCCAATTTCAATTCCTGCCGGCGTGGGAATTGAACCTGCAACCTTCAGATTAAAATCCCAACTCCCTCACCACTAGGCCACGACTACGCTAAAAATAAAAAGTTCAAAATTGACGACTCTTGGGCCCGATATGAGTCCATTTTGTCAAATATGGACATCTTAGTGACAGATGTGACATCAGAGGGAGTCAATGAGTATGTATAGAAATTTCAAGATCGATGACTGAAACATGTTCAATGGGTCAAATTTTGGCTACACTATGGCTAATGTAGAGCCAGAAGGAGTCGACTGAGTAGAAATAAAAAGTTCAAATTCGATGACTCTTGGGCCCCATATTAGTCCATTTGGTGAAATATGGACTTCTGAATGGCTGATGTAAGAACAGAAGGAGTCAATGAATATGTATAGAAATTTCAAGATCGATGACTGAAACATGTTCAATCGATCAAATTTTGGCTACTCTATGGCTACTTTATGACCAGAAGGAGTTCATTGGGTAGAAATAAAAAGTTCAAAATTGACGACTCTTGGGCCCGATATGATTCCATTTTGTCAAATATGGACATATTAATGACAGATGTGACATCAGAGGGAGTCAATGAGTATGTATAGAAAGTTCAAGATCGATGACTGAAACATGTTCAATGGGTCAAATTTTGGCTATACTATGGCTAATGTAGAGGCAGAAGCAGTCAACTTGGTAGAAATAAAAAGTTCAAATTCGATGACTCTTGGGCCCGATATTAGTCCATTTGGTGAAATATGGACTTCTGAATGGCTGATGTAAGAACAGAAGGAGTCAATGAGTGAGTATAGAAATTTCAAGATTGATGACTGAAACATGTTCAATCGGTCAAATATTGGCTACTCTATGGCTAATGTATCACCAGAAGGAGTCTATTGTGTAGAAAAGAAAGTTCAAAATCGATGACTCTTGGGCCCGATATTAGCCGATTTTGTCAAATATGGACTTGTGAATGACCGATGTAACATCAGAAAAAGTCAATAAATAGGTATAGAAATTTCAAAATCCATGACTGAAACATGTTCAATGGGTCAATTATTGGCTACTCTATGGCTAATTTATCACCAGAAGGAGTCAATGGGTAGAACTAAAAAGTTCAAAATAGACGACTCTTGGGCCCGATTTTAGTACATTTGGTCAAATATTGACTTTTGAATGACCGATGTAACATCAGAAAGAGTCAATAAGTAGGTATAGAAATTTCATGATCCATGACTGAAACATGTTCAATGGGTCAAATATTGGCTACACTATGGCTAATGTAGAGCCAGAAGGAGTCGACTGGGTAGAAATAAAAAGTTCAAATTCGATGACTCTTGGGCCCGATATTAGTCCATTTGGTGAAATATGGACTTCTGAATGGCTGATGTAAGAACAGAAGGAGTCAATGAGTGAGTATAGAAATTTCAAGATTGATGACAAAAACATGTTCAATCGGTCAAATATTGGCTACTCTATAGCTAATATATCACCAGAAGGAGTCAATTGGGTAGAAATAAATAGTTCAAAATTTACAACTCTTGGGCCCAATATTAGTCCATTTGGTGAAATATGGACTTCTGAATGAGTGATGTAACATCAGTAGGAGTCAATAGATATGTATTTAAAGTTCAAGATCAAGGAGTAAAACATGTTCAGTGAGTCAAAAATTGGCTACTGTATGGCAAATCTATCACCAAAGGGAGTCAATCAGGTTTTTAATTTTTTTTTTTTTTTTTTTTTTCATCATTTAGCAGACGCTTTTATCAAAAGCGACTTACAAGGGGAGCAATTAGGAGTTAGGTGCCTTGCTCAAGGGCACTTTAATCATGGTATCGAAGGTGGAGAGAGTGCTGTTTATTCACAATCCCCAATTTCAATTCCTGCCGGCATGGGAATTGAACCTGCAACCTTCAGATTAAAATCCCAACTCCCTCACCACTAGGCCACGACTACGCTAAAAATAAAAAGTTCAAAATTGACGACTCTTGGGCCCGATATGAGTCCATTTTGTCAAATATGGACATCTTAGTGACAGATGTGACATCAGAGGGAGTAAATGAGTATGTATAGAAATTTCAAGATCGATGACTGAAACATGTTCAATGGGTCAAATTTTGGCTACACTATGGCTAATGTAGAGCCAGAAGGAGTCGACTGGGTAGAAATAAAAAGTTCAAATTCGATGACTCTTGGGCCCCATATTAGTCCATTTGGTGAAATATGGACTTCTGAATGGCTGATGTAAGAACAGAAGGAGTCAATGAATATGTATAGAAATTTCAAGATCGATGACTGAAACATGTTCAATCGATCAAATTTTGGCTACTCTATGGCTACTTTATGACCAGAAGGAGTTCATTGGGTAGAAATAAAAAGTTCAAAATTGATGACTCTTGGGCCCGATATGATTCCATTTTGTCAAATATGGACATATTAATGACAGATATGACATCAGAGGGAGTCAATGAGTATGTATAGAAAGTTCAAGATCGATGACTGAAACATGTTCAATGGGTCAAATTTTGGCTATACTATGGCTAATGTAGAGGCAGAAGCAGTCAACTTGGTAGAAATAAAAAGTTCAAATTCGATGACTCTTGGGCCCGATATTAGTCCATTTGGTGAAATATGGACTTCTGAATGGCTGATGTAAGAACAGAAGGAGTCAATGAGTGAGTATAGAAATTTCAAGATTGATGACTGAAACATGTTCAATCGGTCAAATATTGGCTACTCTATGGCTAATGTATCACCAGAAGGAGTCTATTGTGTAGAAAAGAAAGTTCAAAATCGATGACTCTTGGGCCCGATATTAGCCGATTTTGTCAAATATGGACTTGTGAATGACCGATGTAACATCAGAAAAAGTCAATAAATAGGTATAGAAATTTCAAAATCCATGACTGAAACATGTTCAATGGGTCAATTATTGGCTACTCTATGGCTAATTTATCACCAGAAGGAGTCAATGGGTAGAACTAAAAAGTTCAAAATAGACGACTCTTGAGCCCGATTTTAGTACATTTGGTCAAATATTGACTTTTGAATGACCGATGTAACATCAGAAAGAGTCAATAAGTAGGTATAGAAATTTCATGATCCATGACTGAAACATGTTCAATGGGTCAAATATTGGCTACACTATGGCTAATGTAGAGCCAGAAGGAGTCGACTGGGTAGAAATAAAAAGTTCAAATTCGATGACTCTTGGGCCCGATATTAGTCCATTTGGTGAAATATGGACTTCTGAATGGCTGATGTAAGAACAGAAGGAGTCAATGAATATGTATAGAAATTTCAAGATCGATGACTGAAACATGTTCAATCGATCAAATTTTGGCTACTCTATGGCTACTTTATGACCAGAAGGAGTTCATTGGGTAGAAATAAAAAGTTCAAAATTGACGACTCTTGGGCCCGATATGATTCCATTTTGTCAAATATGGACATATTAATGACAGATGTGACATCAGAGGGAGTCAATGAGTATGTATAGAAAGTTCAAGATCGATGACTGAAACATGTTCAATGGGTCAAATTTTGGCTATACTATGGCTAATGTAGAGGCAGAAGCAGTCAACTTGGTAGAAATAAAAAGTTCAAATTCGATGACTCTTGGGCCCGATATTAGTCCATTTGGTGAAATATGGACTTCTGAATGGCTGATGTAAGAACAGAAGGAGTCAATGAGTGAGTATAGAAATTTCAAAATCCATGACTGAAACATGTTCAATGGGTCAATTATTGGCTACTCTATGGCTAATTTATCACCAGAAGGAGTCAATGGGTAGAACTAAAAAGTTCAAAATAGACGACTCTTGGGCCCGATTTTAGTACATTTGGTCAAATATTGACTTTTGAATGACGGATGTAACATCAGAAAGAGTCAATAAGTAGGTATAGAAATTTCATGATCCATTACTGAAACATGTTCAATGGGTCAAATATTGGCTACTCTATGGCTAATTTATCACCAGAAGGAGTCAATAGGGTAGAAATAGAAAGTTCAAAATAGACGACTCTTGGGCCCGATATTAGTCCATTTTGTCATATATTGACTTTTGAATGACCGATGTAACATCAGAAAGAGTCAATAAGTAGGTATAGAAATTTCATGATCCATGACTGAATCATGTTCAATGGGTCAAATATTGGCTACTCTATGGCTAATTTATCACCAGAAGGAGTCAATAGGGTAGAAATAGAAAGTTCAAAATAGACGACTCTTGGGCCCGATATTAGTCCATTTTGTCATATATTGACTTTTGAATGACCGATGTAACATCAGAAAGAGTCAATAAGTAGGTATAGAAATTTCATGATCCATGACTGAAACATGTTCAATGGGTCAAATATTGGCTACTCTATGGCTAATTTATCACCAGAAGGAGTCAATTGGGTAGAAATAGAAAGTTCAAAATCGACGACTCTTGGTTCCGATATTAGTCCATTTTGTCAAATATGGATTTCTGAATGACTGACCTAAATTCACAAAGAGTCAATGAGTAGGTATCAAAATTTCAAGATCCATAACTGAAACATGTCCAATGGGTAAAATATTGGCTACTCTAAGGCTAATGTATCACAAGAAGGAGTCAAAGGGTAGAACTAAAAAGTTCAAAATAGACGACTCTTGGGCCCGATTTTAGTACATTTGGTAATATGCGGATATCTGAATGACTGACCTAAATGCAGAAAGAATCAATGAGTAGGTATAAAAATTTCAAGATCCATAACTGAAACATGTCCAATGGGTAAAATATTGGCTACTCTAAGGCTAATGTATCACAAGAAGGAGTCAATTGGGTAGGAATAGAAAGGTCAAGATCAAGGACTGAAATATTTTCAGTGGTTCAAAAATTGGCTGAACTATCTCCAGAAGTTGTCAATAGGGTAGAACTAAAAAGTTCAACATAGATGACTCTTGGGCCCAGTGTTAGTACATTTGGTCAAATATTGACTTTTGAATGACCGATGTAACATCAGAAAGAGTCAATAAGTAGGTATAGAAATTTCAAGATCCATGACTGGAACATGTTCAATGGGTCAGATATTGGCTAGTCTATGGCTAATTTATCACCAGAAGGAGTCTATTAGGTAGAAATAGAAAGTTCAAAATCGATGACTCTTGGGCCGGATATAAGTCCATTCGATCAAATTTGGACTTCTGATTGGCTGATGTATCATCAGTCGGATTCTACGAGTATGTAAAGAAATTTCAAGACCCATGACTGAAACATGTTCAATGGGTCAATTATTGGCTACTCTATCGCTAATTTATCACCAGAAGGAGTAAATTGGGTAGAAATAGAAAGTTCCAAATCGACGACTCTTGGGCCCGATATTAGTACATTTGGTCAAATATGGATTTCTGAATGACTGACCTAAATTCAGAAAGAGTCAATGAGTAGGTATAAAAATTTCAAGATCCATAACTAAAACATGTCCAATGGGTAAAATATTGGCTAGATTATGGCTAATGTATCACAAGAAGCAGTCAATTGGGTAGGAATAGAAAGTTCAAGAACAAGGACTGAAATATTTTCAGTGGTTCAAATTGGCTGAACTATCGCCAGAAGGAGTCAATAGGGTAGAACTAAAAAGTTCAAAATAGAGGACTCTTGGGCCCGATTTTAGTACATTTGGTCAAATATTGACTTTTGAATGACCGATGTAACATCAGAAACAGTCAATAAGTAGGTATAGAAATTTCATGATCCATGACTGAAACTTGTTCAATGGGTCAATTATTGGCTACTCTATGGCTAATGTAGCACCAGAAGGAGTCTATTGTGTAGAAAAGAAAGTTCAAAATCGATGACTCTTGGGCCCGATATTAGCCGATTTTGTCAAATATGGACTTTTGAATGACCGATGTAACATCAGAAAGAGTCAATAAGCAGGTATAAAAATTTCAAGATCCATGACTGAAACATATCCAATGGGTCAAATATTGTCTACTCTATGGCTAATTTATCACAAGAAGGAGTCTATTGGGTAGAAATAGAAATTTCAAAATCGACGACTCTTGGGCCCGATATTAGTACATTTGGTCAAATATGGATTTCTGAATGATTGACCTAAATTTAGAAAGAGTCAATGAGTAGGTATAAAAATTTCAAGATGCATAACTGAAACATGTCCAATGGGTAAAATATTGGCTACTCTAAGGCTAATGTATCACAAGAAGGAGTCAAAGGGTAGAACTAAAAAGTTCAAAATAGACGACTCTTGGGCCCGATTTTAGTACATTTGGTAATATGCGGATATCTGAATGACTGACCTAAATGCAGAAAGAATCAATGAGTAGGTATAAAAATTTCAAGATCCATAACTGAAACATGTCCAATGGGTAAAATATTGGCTACTCTAAGGCTAATGTATCACAAGAAGGAGTCAATTGGGTAGGAATAGAAAGGTCAAGATTAAGGACTGAAATATTTTCAGTGGTTCAAAAATTGGCTGAACTATCTCCAGAAGTTGTCAATAGGGTAGAACTAAAAAGTTCAACATAGATGACTCTTGGGCCCAGTGTTAGTACATTTGGTCAAATATTGACTTTTGAATGACCGATGTAACATCAGAAAGAGTCAATAAGTAGGTATAGAAATTTCAAGATCCATGACTGGAACATGTTCAATGGGTCAGATATTGGCTAGTCTATGGCTAATTTATCACCAGAAGGAGTCTATTGGGTAGAAATAGAAAGTTCAAAATCGATGACTCTTGGTCCGGATATAAGTCCATTCGATCAAATTTGGACTTCTGATTGGCTGATGTATCATCAGTCGGATTCTACGAGTATGTAAAGAAATTTCAAGACCCATGACTGAAACATGTTCAATGGGTCAATTATTGGCTACTCTATCGCTAATTTATCACCAGAAGGAGTCAATTGGGTAGAAATAGAAAGTTCCAAATCGACGACTTTTGGGCCCGATATTAGTACATTTGGTCAAATATGGATTTCTGAATGACTGACCTAAATTCAGAAAGAGTCAATGAGTAGGTATAAAAATTTCAAGATCCATAACTAAAACATGTCCAATGGGTAAAATATTGGCTAGATTATTGCTAATGTATCACAAGAAGGAGTCAATTGGGTAGGAATAGAAAGTTCAAGATCAAGGACTGAAATATTTTCAGTGGTTCAAAAATTGGCTGAACTATCGCCAGAAGGAATCAATAGGGTAGAACTAAAAAGTTCAAAATAGAGGACTCTTGGGCCCGATTTTAGTACATTTGGTCAAATATTGACTTTTGAATGAAAGTCAATAAGTAGGTATAGAAATTTCATGATCCATGACTGAAACTGTAACACTCGTGCTCGCGGTGTGTGCACAAAAGCACGGAGAGTCAGGACAGGTTAAATGCAACAAGTTTAATAGAACAGAACAGGATACAAGGGCCAGTTAAGCACGACATGAAACGTCAACGAAGAACAAGGACAGGACTGACACAGAGGGAATTTATACAGACTGGCACAAGAGGATAATTAGGATTACACAGGTGATAGACATGACTAGTTAACGGACACAGGTGGAGACGATGAACTAATAATGACGATGAATGAAAACAGAACCACATGGCAAATGACAGGACAAAAACAAGGAACATGTGACCAATGACAGAACGAAATGAAAACAAGGAACATATGACAAAGACAAGACCGGGGAACAGAATAAACAGTTAACCAGACAGACATGATTGTGACAGAAACTTGTTCAATGGGTCAATTATTGGCTACTCTATGGCTAATGTAGCACTAGAAGGAGTCTATTGTGTAGAAAAGAAAGTTCAAAATCGATGACTCTTGGGCCCGATATTAGCCGATTTGGTCAAATATGGACTTTTGAATGACCGATGTAACATCAGAAAGAGTCAATAAGTAGGTATAAAAATTTCAAGATCCATGACTGAAACATGTCCAATGGGTCAAATATTGTCTACTCTATGGCTAATTTATCACAAGAAGGAGTCTATTGGGTAGAAATAGAAATTTCAAAATCGACAACTCTTGGGCCCGATATTAGTACATTTGGTCAAATATGGCTTTCTGAATGACTGACCTAAATTCAGAAAGAGTCAATGAGTAGATATAAAAATTTCAAGATCCATAACTGAAACATGTCCAATGGGTAAAATATTGGCTACTCTAAGGCTAATGTATCACAAGAAGGAGTCAAAGGGTAGAACTAAAAAGTTCAAAATAGACAACTCTTGGGCCCGATTTTAGTACATTTGGTAATATATGGATTTCTGAATGACTGACCTAAATGCAGAAAGAATCAATGAGTAGGTGTAAAAATTTCAAGATCCATAACTGAAACATGTCCAATGGGTAAAATATTGGCTACTCTAAGGCTAATGTATCACAAGAAGGAGTCAATTGGGTAGGAATAGAAAGGTCAAGATTAAGGACTGAAATATTTTCAGTGGTTCAAAAATTGGCTGAACTATCTCCAGAAGTTGTCAATAGGGTAGAACTAAAAAGTTCAACATAGATGACTCTTGGGCCCAGTGTTAGTACATTTGGTCAAATATTGACTTTTGAATGACCGATGTAACATCAGAAAGAGTCAATAAGTAGGTATAGAAATTTCAAGATCCATGACTGGAACATGTTCAATGGGTCAGATATTGGCTAGTCTATGGCTAATTTATCACCAGAAGGAGTCTATTGGGTAGAAATAGAAAGTTCAAAATCGATGACTCTTGGTCCAGATATAAGTCCATTCGATCAAATTTGGACTTCTGATTGGCTGATGTATCATCAGTCGGATTCTACGAGTATGTAAAGAAATTTCAAGACCCATGACTGAAACATGTTCAATGGGTCAATTATTGGCTACTCTATCGCTAATTTATCACCAGAAGGAGTCAATTGGGTAGAAATAGAAAGTTCCAAATCGACGACTTTTGGGCCCGATATTAGTACATTTGGTCAAATATGGATTTCTGAATGACTGACCTAAATTCAGAAAGAGTCAATGAGTAGGTATAAAAATTTCAAGATCCATAACTAAAACATGTCCAATGGGTAAAATATTGGCTAGATTATGGCTAATGTATCACAAGAAGGAGTCAATTGGGTAGGAATAGAAAGTTCAAGATCAAGGACTGAAATATTTTCAGTGGTTCAAAAATTGGCTGAACTATCGCCAGAAGGAATCAATAGGGTAGAACTAAAAAGTTCAAAATAGAGGACTCTTGGGCCCGATTTTAGTACATTTGGTCAAATATTGACTTTTGAATGAAAGTCAATAAGTAGGTATAGAAATTTCATGATCCATGACTGAAACTGTAACACTCGTGCTCGCGGTGTGTGCACAAAAGCACGGAGAGTCAGGACAGGTTAAATGCAACAAGTTTAATAGAACAGAACAGGATACAAGGGCCGGTTAAGCACGACATGAAACGTCAACGAAGAACAAGGACAGGACTGACACAGAGGGAATTTATACAGACTGGCACAAGAGGATAATTAGGATTACACAGGTGATAGACATGACTAGTTAACGGACACAGGTGGAGACGATGAACTAATAATGACGATGAATGAAAACAGAACCACATGGCAAATGACAGGACAAAAACAAGGAACATGTGACCAATGACAGAACGAAATGAAAACAAGGAACATATGACAAAGACAAGACCGGGGAACAGAATAAACAGTTAACCAGACAGACATGATTGTGACAGAAACTTGTTCAATGGGTCAATTATTGGCTACTCTATGGCTAATGTAGCACTAGAAGGAGTCTATTGTGTAGAAAAGAAAGTTCAAAATCGATGACTCTTGGGCCCGATATTAGCCGATTTGGTCAAATATGGACTTTTGAATGACCGATGTAACATCAGAAAGAGTCAATAAGTAGGTATAAAAATTTCAAGATCCATGACTGAAACATGTCCAATGGGTCAAATATTGTCTACTCTATGGCTAATTTATCACAAGAAGGAGTCTATTGGGTAGAAATAGAAATTTCAAAATCGACAACTCTTGGGCCCGATATTAGTACATTTGGTCAAATATGGCTTTCTGAATGACTGACCTAAATTCAGAAAGAGTCAATGAGTAGATATAAAAATTTCAAGATCCATAACTGAAACATGTCCAATGGGTAAAATATTGGCTACTCTAAGGCTAATGTATCACAAGAAGGAGTCAAAGGGTAGAACTAAAAAGTTCAAAATAGACAACTCTTGGGCCCGATTTTAGTACATTTGGTAATATATGGATTTCTGAATGACTGACCTAAATGCAGAAAGAATCAATGAGTAGGTGTAAAAATTTCAAGATCCATAACTGAAACATGTCCAATGGGTAAAATATTGGCTACTCTAAGGCTAATGTATCACAAGAAGGATTCAATTGGGTAGGAATAGAAAGTTCAAGATCAAGGACTGAAATATTTTCAGTGGGTCAAAAATTGGCTGAACTATCTCCAGAAGGAGTCAATAGGGTAGAACTAAAAAGTTCAAAATCGACGACTCTTTGGCCTTATATTAGTACATTTGGTCAAATATTGACTTTTGAATGACCGATGTAACATCAGAAAGAGTCAATAAGTAGCTATAGAAATTTCAAGATCCATGACTGAAACATGTTCAATGGGTCAAATATTGGCTACTCTATCGCTAATTTATCACCAGAAGGAGTCATCTGGGTAGAAATAGAAAGTTCAAGATCAAGGACTGAAATATTTTCAGTTCGTCAAAAATTGGCTGAACTATCTCCAGAAGTTGTCAATAGGGTAGAACTAAAAAGTTCAACATAGACGACTCTTGGCCCCAGTGTTAGTACATTTGGTCAAATATTGACTTTTGAATGACCGATGTAACATCAGAAAGAGTCAATAAGTAGGTATAGAAATTTCAAGATCCATGACTGGAACATGTTCAATGGGTCAGATATTGGCTAGTCTATGGCTAATTTATCACCAGAAGGAGTCTATTGGGTAGAAATAGAAAGTTCAAAATCGATGACTCTTGGGCCGGATATAAGTCCATTCGATCAAATATGGACTTCTGATTGGCTGATGTATCATCAGTCGGATTCTACGAGTATGTAAAGAAATTTCAAGATCCATTACTGAAACATGTTGAATGGGACAAATATTGGCTACTCTATGGCTAATTTATCACCAGAAGGAGTCAAAGGGTAGAACTAAAAAGTTCAAATTAGACGACTCTTGGGCCCGATTTTAGTACATTTGGTCAAATATTGACTTTTGAATGACCGATGTAACATCAGATACAGTCAATAAGTAGGTATAGCAATTTCAAGATCCATGACTGAAACATGTTCAATGGGTCATATATTGGCTACTCTATCGCTAATTTTATCACCAGAAGGAGTCAATTGGGTAGAAATAGAAAGTTCAAGATCAAGGACTGAAATATTTTCAGTGGGTCAAAAATTGGCTGAACTATCTCCAGAAGGAGTCAAAGGGTAGAACTAAAAAGTTCAAAATAGACGACTCTTGGGCCCGATTTTAGTACATTCGGTCAAATATGTACATCTGATTGGCTGATGTGTCATCAGTCGAATTCTATGAGTATGTATAGAAATTTCAAGATCCATGACTAAAACATGTTCAATGGGTCAAATATTGGCTACTCTATGGCTAATGTATCACCAGAAGGAGTCTATTGGGTACAAAAGAAAGTTCAAAATCGATAACTCTTGGGCCAGATATTAGCCGTTTTTGTCAAATATGGACTTGTGAATGACCGATGTAACATCAGAAAGAGTCAATAAGTAGGTATAGAAATTTCAAAATCGATGACTGAAACATGTTCAATGGGTCAATTATTGGCTACTCTATGGCTAATTTATCAACAGAAGGAGTCAATTGGGTAGAAATAGAAAGTTCCAAATCGACGACTCTTGGGCCCGATATTAGTACATTTGGTCAAATATGGATTTCTGAATGACTGACCTAAATTCAGAAAGAGTAAATGAGTAGGCATAAAAATTTCAAGATCCATAACTAAAACATGTCCAATGGGTAAAATATTGGCTACTCTATGGCTAATGTATCACAAGAAGCAGTCAATTGGGTAGGAATAGAAAGTTCACGATAAAGGACTGAAATATTTTCAGTGGTTCAAAAATTGGCTGAACTATCGCCAGAATAGGGTAGAACTAAAAAGTTCAAAATTGACGACTCTTGGTTCCGATTTTAGTACATTTGGTCAAATATTGACTTTTGAATGATCGATGTAACATCAGAAAGAGTCAATAAGTAGGTATAGAAATTTCAAGATCCATTACTGAAACATGTTCAATGGGTCAAATATTGGCTACTCTATGGCTAATTTATCACCAGAAGGATTCAAAGGGTAGAACTAAAAAGTTCAAATTAGACGACTCTTGGGCCCGATTTTTGTACATTTGGTCAAATATTGACTTTTGAATGACCGATGTAACATCAGAAAGAGTCAATAAGTAGGTATAGAAATTTCATGATCCATGACTGAAATATGTTCAATGGGTCAATTATTGGCTACTCTATGGCTAATTTATCACCAGAAGGAGTCAATTGGGTAGAAATAGAAAGTTCAAGATCAAGGACTGAAATATTTTCAGTGGGTCAAAAATTGGCTGAACTATCTCCAGAAGGAGTCAATAGGGTTGAACAAAAAAGTTCAAAATAGACGTCTCTTGGGCCCGATTTTAGTTTATTTGGTCAAATATTGACTTTTGAATGACCGATGTAACATCAGAAAGAGTCAATAAGTAGGTATAGAAATTTTAAGATCCATGACTGAAACATGTTCAATGGGTCAAATATTGGCTACTCTATGGCTAATTTATCACCAGAAGGAGTCAAGTGGGTAGAAATAGAAAGTTCAAAATCGACGACTCTTGGGCCCGATATTAGTACATTTGGTCAAATATGGATTTCTGAATGACTGACCTAAATTCAGAAAGAGTCAATGAGTAAATATAAAAACTTCAAGATCCATGACTGAAACATGTCATATGGGTCAGATATTGGCTAGTCTATGGCTAATTTATCACCAGAAGGAGTCTATTGGGTAGAAATAGAAAGTTCAAAATCGATGACTCTTGGGCCGGATATTAGTACATTTGGTCAAATATTGACTATTGAATGACCGATGTAACATCAGAAAGAGTCAATAAGTAGGTATAGAAATTTCAAGATCCATGACTAAAACATGTTCGATGGGTCAAATATTGGCTACTCTATGGCTAATTTATCACCAGAAGGAGTCAATTGGGTAGAAATAGAAAGTTCAAGATCAAGGACTGAAATATTTTCAGTGGGTCAAAAATTGGCTGAACTATCTCCAGAAGTTGTCAATAGGGTAGAACTAAAAAGTTCAAATTAGACGACTCTTGGGCCCGATTTTAGTACATTTGGTAATATATGGATTTCTGAATGACTGACCTAAATGCAGAAAGAATCAATGAGTAGGTATAAAAATTTCAAGATCCATAACTGAAACATGTCAAATGGGTAAAATTTCGGCTACTCTAAGGCTAATGTATCACAAGAAGGAGTCAATTGGGTAGGAATAGAAAGTTCAAGATCAAGGACTGAAATATTTTCAGTGGGTCAAAAATTGGCTGAACTATCTCCAGAAGGAGTCAATAGGGTAGAACTAAAAAGTTCAAAATAGACGACTTTCTGGCCCGATATTAGTACATTTGGTAAAATATTGACTTTTGAATGATCTATGTAACATCAGAAAGAGTCAATAAGTAGGTATAGAAATTTCAAGATCCATGACTGAAACATGTTCAATGGGTCAAATATTGGCTACTCTATGGCTAATTTATCACCAGAAGGAGTCAAGTGGGTAGAAATAGAAAGTTCAAAATCGACGACTCTTGGGCCCGATATTAGTACATTTGGTCAAATATGGATTTCTGAATGACTGACCTAAATTCAGAAAGAGTCAATGAGTAGATATAAAAACTTCAAGATCCATAACTGAAACATGTCCAATGGGTAAAATATTGGCTTCTCTATGGCTAATTTATCACCAGAAGGAGTCAAAGGGTAGAACTAAAAAGTTCAAAATAGACGACTCTTGGGCCCGATTTTAGTACATTTGGTAATATATGGATTTCTGAATGACTGACCTAAATGCAGAAAGAATCAATGAGTAGGTATAAAAATTTCAAGATCCATAACTGAAACATGTCAAATGGGTAAAATATCGGCTACTCTAAGGCTAATGTATCACAAGAAGGAGTCAATTGGGTAGGAATAGAAAGTTCAAGATCAAGGACTGAAATATTTTCAGTGGGTCAAAAATTGGCTGAACTATCTCCAGAAGGAGTCAATAGGGTAGAACTAAAAAGTTCAAAATAGACGACTTTCTGGCCCGATATTAGTACATTTGGTAAAATATTGACTTTTGAATGATCTATGTAACATCAGAAAGAGTCAATAAGTAGGTATAGAAATTTCAAGATCCATGACTGAAACATGTTCAATGGGTCAAATATTGGCTACTCTATGGCTAATTTATCACCAGAAGGAGTCAAAGGGTAGAACTAAAAAGTTCAAATTAGACGACTCTTGGGCCCGATTTTAGTACATTTGGTCAAATATTGACTATTGAATGACCGATGTAACATCAGAAAGAGTCAATAAGTAGGTATAGAAATTTCAAGATCCATGACTAAAACATGTTCGATGGGTCAAATATTGGCTACTCTATGGCTAATTTATCACCAGAAGGAGTCAATTGGGTAGAAATAGAAAGTTCAAGATCAAGGACTGAAATATTTTCAGTGGGTCAAAAATTGGCTGAACTATCTCCAGAAGTTGTCAATAGGGTAGAACTAAAAAGTTCAAAATAGACGACTTTCTGGCCCGATATTAGTACATTTGGTAAAATATTGACTTTTGAATGATCTATGTAACATCAGAAAGAGTCAATAAGTAGGTATAGAAATTTCAAGATCCATGACTGAAACATGTTCAATGGGTCAAATATTGGCTACTCTATGGCTAATTTATCACCAGAAGGAGTCAAGTGGGTAGAAATAGAAAGTTCAAAATCGACGACTCTTGGGCCCGATATTAGTACATTTGGTCA
Organism: Zacco platypus; assembly: GCA_038088235.1. NCBI lineage: Eukaryota > Metazoa > Chordata > Actinopteri > Cypriniformes > Xenocyprididae > Zacco > Zacco platypus. The sequence continues at coordinate 25,452,005 of CM076078.1, read as the reverse complement.
AATATGGATTTCTGAATGACTGACCTAAATTCAGAAAGAGTCAATGAGTAGATATAAAAACTTCAAGATCCATAACTGAAACACGTCATATGGGTCAGATATTGGCTAGTCTATGGCTAATTTATCACCAGAAGGAGTCTATTGCGTAGAAATAGAAAGTTCAAAATCGATGACTCTTGGGCCGGATATAAGTCCATTCGATCAAATATTGACTTTTGAATGACTGATGTAACATCAGAAAGAGTCAATAAGTAGGTCTAGAAATTTCAAGATCCATAACTGAAACATGTCCAATGGGTAAAATATTGGCTATTTTAAGGCTAATTTATCACCAGAAGGAGTCAATTGGGTAGAAATAGAAAGTTCAAGATCAAGGACTGAAATATTTTCAGTGGGTCAAAAATTGGCTGAACTATCTCCAGAAGGAGTCAATAGGGTAGAACTAAAAAGTTCAAAATAGACGACTCTTGGGCCCGATTTTAGTACATTTGGTCAAATATTGACTTTTGAATGACCGATGTAACATCAGAAAGAGTCAATAAGTAGGTATAGAAATTTCATGATCCATGACTGAAACATGTTGAATGGGTCAATTATTGGCTACTCTATGGCTAATGTATCACCAGAAGGAGTCTATTGTGTAGAAAAGAAAGTTCAAAATCGATGACTCTTGGGCCCGATATTAGCCGATTTTGTCAAATATGGATTTGTGAATGACCGATGTAACATCAGAAAGAGTCAATAAGTAGGTATAAAAATTTCAAGATCCATAACTGAAACATGTCCAATGGGTCAAATATTGTCTACTCTATGGCTAATTTAACACAAGAAGGACTCTATTGGGTAGAACTAAAAAGTTCAAAATCGACGACTCTTGGGCCCGATTTTAGTACATTTGGTCAAATATTGACTTTTGAATGACCGATGTAACATCAGATAGAGTCAATAAGTATGTATAGAAATTTTAAGATCCATGACTGAAACATGTTCAATGGGTCAAATATTGGCTACTCTATGGCTAATTTATCACCAGAAGGAGTCAATAGGGTAGAAATAGAAAGTTCAAAATCGACGACTCTTGGTCCCGATATTAGTACATTTGGTCAAATATGGATTTCTGAATGACTGACCTAAATTCAGAAAGAGTAAATGAGTATGTATAAATATTTCAAGATCCATAATTGAAACATGTCCAATGGGTAAAATATTGGCTTCTCTAAGGCTAATGGATCACAAGAAGGAGACAATTGGATAGAAATAAAAAGTTCAAGATCAAGGACTGAATTATTTTCAGTGGGTCAAAAATTGGCTGAACTATCTCCAGAAGGAGTCAATAGGGTAGAACTAAAAAGTTCAAAATAGATGACTCTCTGGCCCGATATTAGTACATTTGGTCAAATATTGACTTTTGAATGATCTACGTAACATCAGATAGAGTCAATAAGTAGGTATAGAAATTTCAAGATCCATGACTGAAACATGTTCAATGGGTCAAATATTGGCTACTCTATCGCTAATTTATCACCAGAAGGAGTCAATTGGGTAGAAATAGAAAGTTCAAGATCAAGGACTGAAATATTTTCAGTGGGTCAAAAATTGGCTGAACTATCTCCAGAAGTTGTCAATAGGGTAGAACTAAAAAGTTCAAAATAGATGACTCTCTGGCCCGATATTAGTACATTTGGTCAAATATGGATTTCTGAATGACTGACCTAAATTCAGAAAGAGTCAATGAGTAGATATAAAAATTTCAAGATCCATAACTGAAACATGTCCAATGGGTAAAATATTGGCTACTCTATGGCTAATTTATCACCAGAAGGAGTCAAAGGGTAGAACTAAAAAGTTCAAAATAGACGACTCTTGGGCCCGATTTTAGTACATTTGGTAATATATGGATTTCTGAATGACTGACCTAAATGCAGAAAGAATCAATGAGTAGGTATAAAAATTTCAAGATCCATAACTGAAACATGTCAAATGGGTAAAATATCGGCTACTCTAAGGCTAATGTATCACAAGAAGGAGTCAATTGGGTAGGAATAGAAAGTTCAAGATCAAGGACTGAAATATTTTCAGTGGGTCAAAAATTGGCTGAACTATCTCCAGAAGGAGTCAATAGGGTAGAACTAAAAAGTTCAAAATAGACGACTTTCTGGCCCGATATTAGTACATTTGGTAAAATATTGACTTGTGAATGATCTATGTAACATCAGAAAGAGTCAATAAGTAGGTATAGAAATTTCAAGATCCATGACTGAAACATGTTCAATGGGTCAAATATTGGCTACTCTATGGCTAATTTATCACCAGAAGGAGTCAAGTGGGTAGAAATAGAAAGTTCAAAATCGACGACTCTTGGGCCCGATATTAGTACATTTGGTCAAATATGGTTTTCTGAATGACTGACCTAAATTCAGAAAGAGTCAATGAGTAGATATAAAAACTTCAAGATCCATAACTGAAACACGTCATATGGGTCAGATATTGGCTAGTCTATGGCTAATTTATCACCAGAAGGAGTCTATTGGGTAGAAATAGAAAGTTCAAAATCGATGACTCTTGGGCCGGATATAAGTCCATTCGATCAAATATTGACTTTTGAATGACTGATGTAACATCAGAAAGAGTCAATAAGTAGGTCTAGAAATTTCAAGATCCATAACTGAAACATGTCCAATGGGTAAAATATTGGCTATTTTAAGGCTAATTTATCACCAGAAGGAGTCAATTGGGTAGAAATAGAAAGTTCAAGATCAAGGACTGAAATATTTTCAGTGGGTCAAAAATTGGCTGAACTATCTCCAGAAGGAGTCAATAGGGTAGAACTAAAAAGTTCAAAATAGACGACTCTTGGGCCCGATTTTAGTACATTTGGTCAAATATTGACTTTTGAATGACCGATGTAACATCAGAAAGAGTCAATAAGTAGGTATAGAAATTTCATGATCCATGACTGAAACATGTTCAATGGGTCAATTATTGGCTACTCTATGGCTAATGTATCACCAGAAGGAGTCTATTGTGTAGAAAAGAAAGTTCAAAATCGATGACTCTTGGGCCCGATATTAGCCGATTTTGTCAAATATGGATTTGTGAATGACCGATGTAACATCAGAAAGAGTCAATAAGTAGGTATAAAAATTTCAAGATCCATAACTGAAACATGTCCAATGGGTCAAATATTGTCTACTCTATGGCTAATTTAACACAAGAAGGACTCTATTGGGTAGAACTAAAAAGTTCAAAATCGACGACTCTTGGGCCCGATTTTAGTACATTTGGTCAAATATTGACTTTTGAATGACCGATGTAACATCAGATAGAGTCAATAAGTATGTATAGAAATTTTAAGATCCATGACTGAAACATGTTCAATGGGTCAAATATTGGCTACTCTATGGCTAATTTATCACCAGAAGGAGTCAATAGGGTAGAAATAGAAAGTTCAAAATCGACGACTCTTGGTCCCGAATTTAGTACATTTGGTCAAATATGGATTTCTGAATGACTGACCTAAATTCAGAAAGAGTAAATGAGTATGTATAAATATTTCAAGATCCATAATTGAAACATGTCCAATGGGTAAAATATTGGCTTCTCTAAGGCTAATGGATCACAAGAAGGAGACAATTGGATAGAAATAAAAAGTTCAAGATCAAGGACTGAATTATTTTCAGTGGGTCAAAAATTGGCTGAACTATCTCCAGAAGGAGTCAATAGGGTAGAACTAAAAAGTTCAAAATAGATGACTCTCTGGCCCGATATTAGTACATTTGGTCAAATATTGACTTTTGAATGATCTACGTAACATCAGATAGAGTCAATAAGTAGGTATAGAAATTTCAAGATCCATGACTGAAACATGTTCAATGGGTCAAATATTGGCTACTCTATCGCTAATTTATCACCAGAAGGAGTCAATTGCGTAGAAATAGAAAGTTCAAGATCAAGGACTGAAATATTTTCAGTGGGTCAAAAATTGGCTGAACTATCTCCAGAAGTTGTCAATAGGGTAGAACTAAAAAGTTCAAAATAGATGACTCTCTGGCCCGATATTAGTACATTTGGTCAAATATGGATTTCTGAATGACTGACCTAAATTCAGAAAGAGTCAATGAGTAGATATAAAAATTTCAAGATCCATAACTGAAACATGTCCAATGGGTAAAATATTGGCTACTCTATGGCTAATTTATCACCAGAAGGAGTCAAAGGGTAGAACTAAAAAGTTCAAAATAGACGACTCTTGGGCCCGATTTTAGTACATTTGGTCAAATATTGACTTTTGAATGATCTATGTAACATCAGAAAGAGTCAATAAGTAGGTATAGAAATTTCAAGATCCATGACTGAAACATGTTCAATGGGTCAAATATTGGCTACTCTATGGCTAATTTATCACCAGAAGGAGTCAAGTGGGTAGAAATAGAAAGTTCAAAATCGACGACTCTTGGGCCCGATATTAGTACATTTGGTCAAATATGGATTTCTGAATGACTGACCTAAATTCAGAAAGAGTCAATGAGTAGACATAAAAACTTCAAGATCCATAACTGAAACATGTCATATGGGTCAGATATTGGCTAGTCTATGGCTAATTTATCACCAGAAGGAGTCTATTTGGTAGAAATAGAAAGTTCAAAATCGATGACTCTTGGGCCGGATATAAGTCCATTCGATCAAATATTGACTTTTGAATGACTGATGTAACATCAGAAAGAGTCAATAAGTAGGTCTAGAAATTTAAAGATACATAACTGAAACATGTCCAATGGGTAAAATATTGGCTATTTTAAGGCTAATTTATCACCAGAAGGAGTCAATTGGGTAGAAATAGAAAGTTCAAGATCAAGGACTGAAATATTTTCAGTGGGTCAAAAATTGGATGAACTATCTCCAGAAGGAGTCAATAGGGTAGAACTAAAAAGTTCAAAATAGACGACTCTTGGGCCCGATTTTAGTACATTTGGTCAAATATTGACTTTTGAATGACCGATGTAACATCAGAAAGAGTCAATAAGTAGGTATAGAAATTTCATGATCCATGACTGAAACATGTTCAATGGGTCAATTATTGGCTACTCTATGGCTAATGTATCACCAGAAGAAGTCTATTGTGTAGAAAAGAAAGTTCAAAATCGATGACTCTTGGGCCCGATATTAGCCGATTTTGTCAAATATGGATTTGTGAATGACCGATGTAACATCAGAAAGAGTCAATAAGTAGGTATAAAAATTTCAAGATCCATAACTGAAACATGTCCAATGGGTCAAATATTGTCTACTCTATGGCTAATTTAACACAAGAAGGACTCTATTGGGTAGAACTAAAAAGTTCAAAATCGACGACTCTTGGGCCCGATTTTAGTACATTTGGTCAAATATTGACTTTTGAATGACCGATGTAACATCAGATAGAGTCAATAAGTATGTATAGAAATTTTAAGATCCATGACTGAAACATGTTCCATGGGTCAAATATTGGCTACTCTATGGCTAATTTATCACCAGAAGGAGTCAATAGGGTATAAATAGAAAGTTCAAAATCGACGACTCTTGGTCCCGATATTAGTACATTTGGTCAAATATGGATTTCTGAATGACTGACCTAAATTCAGAAAGAGTAAATGAGTATGTATAAATATTTCAAGATCCATAATTGAAACATGTCCAATGGGTAAAATATTGGCTTCTCTAAGGCTAATGGATCACAAGAAGGAGACAATTGGATAGAAATAAAAAGTTCAAGATCAAGGACTGAAATATTTTCAGTGGGTCAAAAATTGGCTGAACTATCGCCAGAAGGAGTCAATAGGGTAGAACTAAAAAGTTCAAAATAGACGACTCTTGGGCCCGATTTTAGTACATTTGGTCAAATATTGACTTTTGAATGACCGATGTAACATCAGAAAGAGTCAATAAGTAGGTATAGAAATTTCAAGATCCATGACTGAAACATGTCCAATGGGTTAAATATTGGCTACTCTATGGCTAATTTATCACCAGATGGAGTCAATTGGGTAGAAATAGAAAGTTCAAAATCGACGACTCTTGGTCCCGATATTAGTACATTTGGTCAAATATGGATTTCTGAATGACTGACCTAAATTCAGAAAGAGTCAATAAGTAGGTATAAATATTTCAAGATCCATGACTGAAATATGTTCAATTGGTCAAATATTGGCTACTCTATGGCTAATTTATCACCAGAAGGAGTCAATTGGGTAGAAATAGAAAGTTCAAAATCGACGACTCTTGGTCCCGATATTAGTACATTTGGTCAAATATGGATTTCTGAATGACTGACCTAAATTCAGAAAGAGTCAATAAGTAGGTATAAATATTTCAAGATCCATGACTGAAATATGTTCAATTGGTCAAATATTGGCTACTCTATGGCTAATTTATCACCAGAAGGAGTCAATTGGGTAGAAATAGAAAGTTCAAAATCGACGACTCTTGGGTCCGATATTAGTACATTTGGTCAAATATGGATTTCTGAATGATTGACCTAAATTTAGAAAGAGTCAATGAGTAGGTATAGAAATTTCAAGATGCATAACTGAAACATGTCCAATGGGTAAAATATTGGCTACCCCAAGGCTAATGTATCACAAGACGGAGTATACACTGTTTATTTCTATAAACAATATTACTAACATTGAATGAGAAATTCAAACTTTTTTTTTATTTTTTTAATCAATGTAGTATGTGTATCTTAAAAATAAGCAGAATTCTATTCATGAAAAAAATGTAATATATTTAATGAGCACTAGAGGGCAGCATATACCTATTTTTACAGGGTTGAGATGACAAAACACTTTAAAAAGAGAAAACATAAGTGAAAACAAAGAGAATGTCTCAAATTTGGTAAAGTCATTATTTGAATGATTAAATTAAGATTGAATGTTTGGTAATGTTTTCTCAAATGGTTTAGCCATGGCAAAGGTGTACATTGCAATGCACGGCATCGCGTACAAGAACCTGCTGTACATATTTCTGGCTGAAGTTTCCTAGATCACGAACTTTCTATACTCATTGCATTTTCCTGATGTTATATCAGACATAAAAAAGTCCATTTGTGAGGAACTGAACATATTTCTAGTCAAAGTGTACTACGTTTTAGTCTTTTGTATAAAGTCTGGTTTATCAAACAGTTTGACTTTTTCGTCAGCCATTCAGAAGTGCATGTTATTGCACATATTTCTGGCCAAAGAGCGCTTAATCTTGAGCATTTCTTATACATAATGACTAAAGGGCATATTTTTAATAAATTAGTCCTAAAACATGATCTTTCTGCTACTTTTTTTTCTTTGTCAATAACATTCCTCGTTGACTTAATCTGATGTTACATCAGGCATACAGCAGTCATTGGACTGCATGATTCACAGATTCCTCCAGGCTGTGTGTGTGTCTGTCCTCAAGCCGGAGAGAGTTTGAGTTGAGCGGATTCACAGCGAAGCCCTTCCTTACACTTTCAAGCCGCCTACCTAATACTCTCTCCGGCTTGAGGAGAGAGACACAGTGCACAGTTTACACGGAGGAACAGAGCACAATATAAGATATGCATTTGCTGCGTTTAAGTGTATATAAAAATACTTAATGACCAAAGGGCATATTTTTAATAAATTAGTGATCAAACATGAACTTTCTGTTACTTTTTATTCTTTTTCAATAAACTCTCCGCATCGACTTAATCTGATTTAAGGCATCAGCCTTACAGCAGTAAGTTGACTGCATGGTTCATATAGAGCGAATTCACAGCGAAGCCCTTCCTTACACTTTCAAGCCGCCTACCTGACACTCTCTCCGGCTTGAGCAGAGAAACACACCGCATGGTTCACACGGAGGAATTTTGACACTTCGTCGTCTTTCTGAGCGTGCACTTTTTTTCAGAAAACGACTAAGTGTACCAGCACTAACTCATTCGTCTGTGCATGGAGTTAACGTGTGCTGTTGAAGAGATAGTGCAGAATTGCATAGATGTACCTCATTTGGTTGTGCAATGAAGAGAAAACATATGTGCTGTTGCATTACACAGAGAACTCAAACATGAACTTTCTGCTACTTTTTATTCTTTTTCCATAACATTTCCTCGTTGACTTAATCTGATGTTACATCAGCCATACAGCAGTCAATGGACTGCATGATTCACAGAGCGACCCTTCCTTACACCTTCAAGCCGCCTGCCTCGCACTATCTCCGGCTTGAGCAGAGAAACACACCGCATGGTTCACACGGAGTAATTTTGACACTTAGTCGTTTTTTCTGAGCCTGCACCATTTTCAGTAAAACGACTAAGTGTACCAGCACTAACTCATCCGTCTGTGCATGGAGTTAACATGTGTGCTGTTGAAGAGATAATGCAGAATTGCATAGATTTACCTCATTTGGTTGTGCAATGAAGAGAAAACATATGTGCTGTTGCATTGCACAGAGAACTCAAACATGAACTTTCTGCTACTTTTTATTCTTTTTCCATAACATTTTCTCGTTGACTTAATCTGATGTTACATCAGCAAAACAGGAGTCAATGGACTGCATGATTCACAGAGCGACCCTTCCTTACACCTTCAAGCCGCCTACCTAACACTCTCTCCGGCTTGAGCAGAGAAACACAGTGCACGGTTCACACGGAGGAATTTTGACACTCAGTCGTCTTTCTGAGCGTGCACTTTTTTTCAGAAAAACGACCAAGTGTACCAGCATTCTGCTGTGCATGGAGTTAACATATGTGCTGTTGAAAAGATAATGCAAAATTGCATAGATGTACCTCATTTGGTTGTGCAATGAAGAGAAAACATGTGCTGTTGCATTGCACAGAGAACTCAAACATGAACTTTCTGCTACTTTTTATTCTTTTTCCATAACATTTCCTCGTTGACTTAATCTGATGTTACATCAGCCATACAGCAGTCAATGGACTGCATGATTCACAGAGCGACCCTTCCTTACACCTTCAAGCCGCCTGCCTCACACTATCTCCGGCTTGAGCAGAGAAACACACCGCATGATTCACACGGAGTAATCTTGACACTTCGTCGTTTTTTCTGAGCATGCACCATTTTCAGTAAAACGACTAAGTGTACCAGCACTAACTCATCCGTCTGTGCATGGAGTTAACATGTGTGCTGTTGAAGAGATAATGCAGAATTGCATAGATTTACCTCATTTGGTTGTGCAATGAAGAGAAAACATATGTGCTGTTGCATTGCACAGAGAACTCAAACATGAACTTTCTGCTACTTTTTATTCTTTTTCCATAACATTTCCTCGTTGACTTAATCTGATGTTACATCAGCCAAACAGCAGTCAATGGACTGCATGATTCACAGAGCGACCCTTCCTTACACCTTCAAGCCGCCTACCTAACACTCTCTCCGGCTTGAGCAGAGAAACACAGTGCACGGTTCACACGGAGGAATTTTGACACTCAGTCGTCTTTCTGAGCGTGCACTTTTTTTCAGAAAAACGACCAAGTGTACCAGCATTCTGCTGTGCATGGAGTTAACATATGTGCTGTTGAAAAGATAATGCAAAATTGCATAGATGTACCTCATTTGGTTGTGCAATGAAGAGAAAACATATGTGCTGTTGCATTGCACAGAGAACTCAAACATGAACTTTCTGCTACTTTTTATTCTTTTTCCATAACATTTCCTCGTTGACTTAATCTGATGTTACATCAGCAAAACAGCAGTCAATGGACTGCATGATTCACAGAGCGACCCTTCCTTACACCTTCAAGCCGCCTACCTAACACTCTCTCCGGCTTGAGCAGAGAAACACAGTGCACGGTTCACACGGAGGAATTTTGACACTCAGTCGTCTTTCTGAGCGTGCACTTTTTTTCAGAAAAACGACCAAGTGTACCAGCATTCTGCTGTGCATGGAGTTAACATATGTGCTGTTGAAAAGATAATGCAAAATTGCATAGATGCACCTCATTTGGTTGTGCAATGAAGAGAAAACATATGTGCTGTTGCATTGCACAGAGAACTCAAACATGAACTTTCTGCTACTTTTTATTCTTTTTCCATAACATTTCCTCGTTGACTTAATCTGATGTTACATCAGCCATACAGCAGTCAATGGACTGCATGATTCACAGAGCGACCCTTCCTTACACCTTCAAGCCGCCTGCCTCACACTATCTCCGGCTTGAGCAGAGAAACACACCGCATGATTCACACGGAGTAATTTTGACACTTCGTCGTTTTTTCTGAGCATGCACCATTTTCAGTAAAACGACTAAGTTTACCAGCACTAACTCATCCGTCTGTGCATGGAGTTAACATGTGTGCTGTTGAAGAGATAATGCAGAATTGCATAGATTTACCTCATTTGGTTGTGCAATGAAGAGAAAACATATGTGCTGTTGCATTGCACAGAGAACTCAAACATGAACTTTCTGCTACTTTTTATTCTTTTTCCATAACATTTCCTCGTTGACTTAATCTGATGTTACATCAGCCAAACAGCAGTCAATGGACTGCATGATTCACAGAGCGACCCTTCCTTACACCTTCAAGCTGCCTACCTAACACTCTCTCCGGCTTGAGCAGAGAAACACAGTGCACGGTTCACACGGAGGAATTTTGACACTCAGTCGTCTTTCTGAGCGTGCACTTTTTTTCAGAAAAACGACCAAGTGTACCAGCATTCTGCTGTGCATGGAGTTAACATATGTGCTGTTGAAAAGATAATGCAAAATTGCATAGATGTACCTCATTTGGTTGTGCAATGAAGAGAAAACATATGTGCTGTTGCATTGCACAGAGAACTCAAACATGAACTTTCTGCTACTTTTTATTCTTTTTCCATAACATTTCCTCGTTGACTTAATCTGATGTTACATCAGCCATACAGCAGTCAATGGACTGCATGATTCTCAGAGCGACCCTTCCTTAGACCTTCAAGCCGCCTGCCTCACACTATCTCCGGCTTGAGCAGAGAAACACACCGCATGATTCACACGGAGTAATTTTGACACTTCGTCGTTTTTTCTGAGCATGCACCATTTTCAGTAAAACGACTAAGTGTACCAGCACTAACTCATTCGTCTGTGCATGGAGTTAACATGTGTGTTGTTGAAGAGATAGTGCAGAATTGCATAGATGTACCTCATTTGGTTGTGCAATGAAGAGAAAACATATGTGCTGTTGCATTACACAGAGAACTCAAACATGAACTTTCTGCTACTTTTTATTCTTTTTCCATAACATTTCCTCGTTGACTTAATCTGATGTTACATCAGCCATACAGCAGTCAATGGACTGCATGATTCACAGAGCGACCCTTCCTTACACCTTCAAGCCGCCTGCCTCGCACTATCTCCGGCTTGAGCAGAGAAACACACCGCATGGTTCACACGGAGTAATTTTGACACTTAGTCGTTTTTTCTGAGCCTGCACAATTTTCAGTAAAACGACTAAGTGTACCAGCACTAACTCATCCGTCTGTGCATGGAGTTAACATGTGTGCTGTTGAAGAGATAATGCAGAATTGCATAGATTTACCTCATTTGGTTGTGCAATGAAGAGAAAACATATGTGCTGTTGCATTGCACAGAGAACTCAAACATGAACTTTCTGCTACTTTTTATTCTTTTTCCATAACATTTCCTCGTTGACTTTATCTGATGTTACATCAGCAAAACAGCAGTCAATGGACTGCATGATTCACAGAGCGACCCTTCCTTACACCTTCAAGCCGCCTACCTCTCTCCGGCTTGAGCAGAGAAACACAGTGCACGGTTCACACGGAGGAATTTTGACACTCAGTCGTCTTTCTAAGCGTGCACTTTTTTTCAGAAAAACGACCAAGTGTACCAGCATTCTGCTGTGCATGGAGTTAACATATGTGCTGTTGAAAAGATAATGCAAAATTGCATAGATGTACCTCATTTGGTTGTGCAATGAAGAGAAAACATATGTGCTGTTGCATTGCACAGAGAACTCAAACATGAACTTTCTGCTACTTTTTATTCTTTTTCCATAACATTTCCTCGTTGACTTAATCTGATGTTACATCAGCCATACAGCAGTCAATGGACTGCATGATTCACAGAGCGACCCTTCCTTACACCTTCAAGCCGCCTGCCTCACACTATCTCCGGCTTGAGCAGAGAAACACACCGCATGATTCACACGGAGTAATTTTGACACTTCGTCGTTTTTTCTGAGCATGCACCATTTTCAGTAAAACGACTAAGTGTACCAGCACTAACTCATCCGTCTGTGCATGGAGTTAACATGTGTGCTGTTGAAGAGATAATGCAGAATTGCATAGATTTACCTCATTTGGTTGTGCAATGAAGAGAAAACATATGTGCTGTTGCATTGCACAGAGAACTCAAACATGAACTTTCTGCTACTTTTTATTCTTTTTCCATAACATTTCCTCGTTGACTTAATCTGATGTTACATCAGCCAAACAGCAGTCAATGGACTGCATGATTCACAGAGCGACCCTTCCTTACACCTTCAAGCCGCCTACCTAACACTCTCTCCGGCTTGAGCAGAGAAACACAGTGCACGGTTCACACGGAGGAATTTTGACACTCAGTCGTCTTTCTGAGCGTGCACTTTTTTTCAGAAAAACGACCAAGTGTACCAGCATTCTGCTGTGCATGGAGTTAACATATGTGCTGTTGAAAAGATAATGCAAAATTGCATAGATGTACCTCATTTGGTTGTGCAATGAAGAGAAAACATATGTGCTGTTGCATTGCACAGAGAACTCAAACATGAACTTTCTGCTACTTTTTATTCTTTTTCCATAACATTTCCTCGTTGACTTAATCTGATGTTACATCAGCCATACAGCAGTCAATGGACTGCATGATTCACAGAGCGACCCTTCCTTACACCTTCAAGCCGCCTGCCTCACACTATCTCCGGCTTGAGCAGAGAAACACACCGCATGATTCACACGGAGGAATTTTGACACTTCGTCGTTTTTTCTGAGCATGCACCATTTTCAGTAAAACGACTAAGTGTACCAGCACTAACTCATTCGTCTGTGCATGGAGTTAACATGTGTGCTGTTGAAGAGATAGTGCAGAATTGCATAGATGTACCTCATTTGGTTGTGCAATGAAGAGAAAACATATGTGCTGTTGCATTACACAGAGAACTCAAACATGAACTTTCTGCTACTTTTTATTCTTTTTCCATAACATTTCCTCGTTGACTTAATCTGATGTTACATCAGCCATACAGCAGTCAATGGACTGCATGATTCACAGAGCGACCCTTCCTTACACCTTCAAGCCGCCTGCCTCGCACTATCTCCGGCTTGAGCAGAGAAACACACCGCATGGTTCACACGGAGTAATTTTGACACTTAGTCGTTTTTTATGAGCCTGCACCATTTTCAGTAAAACGACTAAGTGTACCAGCACTAACTCATCCGTCTGTGCATGGAGTTAACATGTGTGCTGTTGAAGAGATAATGCAGAATTGCATAGATTTACCTCATTTGGTTGTGCAATGAAGAGAAAACATATGTGCTGTTGCATTGCACAGAGAACTCAAACATGAACTTTCTGCTACTTTTTATTCTTTTTCCATAACATTTTCTCGTTGACTTAATCTGATGTTACATCAGCAAAACAGCAGTCAATGGACTGCATGATTCACAGAGCGACCCTTCCTTACACCTTCAAGCCGCCTACCTAACACTCTCTCCGGCTTGAGCAGAGAAACACAGTGCACGGTTCACACGGAGGAATTTTGACACTCAGTCGTCTTTCTGAGCGTGCACTTTTTTTCAGAAAAACGACCAAGTGTACCAGCATTCTGCTGTGCATGGAGTTAACATATGTGCTGTTGAAGAGATAGTGCAGAATTGCATAGATGTACCTCATTTGGTTGTGCAATGAAGAGAAAACATATGTGCTGTTGCATTACACAGAGAACTCAAACATGAACTTTCTGCTACTTTTTATTCTTTTTCCATAACATTTCCTCGTTGACTTAATCTGATGTTATATCAGCCATACAGCAGTCAATGGACTGCATGATTCACAGAGCGACCCTTCCTTACACCTTCAAGCCGCCTGCCTCGCACTATCTCCGGCTTGAGCAGAGAAACACACCGCATGGTTCACACGGAGTAATTTTGACACTTAGTCGTTTTTTCTGAGCCTGCACCATTTTCAGTAAAACGACTAAGTGTACCAGCACTAACTCATCCGTCTGTGCATGGAGTTAACATGTGTGCTGTTGAAGAGATAATGCAGAATTGCATAGATTTACCTCATTTGGTTGTGCAATGAAGAGAAAACATATGTGCTGTTGCATTGCACAGAGAACTCAAACATGAACTTTCTGCTACTTTTTATTCTTTTTCCATAACATTTTCTCGTTGACTTAATCTGATGTTACATCAGCAAAACAGCAGTCAATGGACTGCATGATTCACAGAGCGACCCTTCCTTACACCTTCAAGCCGCCTACCTAACACTCTCTCCGGCTTGAGCAGAGAAACACAGTGCACGGTTCACACGGAGGAATTTTGACACTCAGTCGTCTTTCTGAGCGTGCACTTTTTTTCAGAAAAACGACCAAGTGTACCAGCATTCTGCTGTGCATGGAGTTAACATATGTGCTGTTGAAAAGATAATGCAAAATTGCATAGATGTACCTCATTTGGTTGTGCAATGAAGAGAAAACATATGTGCTGTTGCATTGCACAGAGAACTCAAACATGAACTTTCTGCTACTTTTTATTCTTTTTCCATAACATTTCCTCGTTGACTTAATCTGATGTTACATCAGCCATACAGCAGTCAATGGACTGCATGATTCTCAGAGCGACCCTTCCTTAGACCTTCAAGCCGCCTGCCTCACAATATCTCCGGCTTGAGCAGAGAAACACACCGCATGATTCACACGGAGTAATTTTGACACTTCGTCGTTTTTTCTGAGCATGCACCATTTTCAGTAAAACGACTAAGTGTACCAGCACTAACTCATTCGTCTGTGCATGGAGTTAACATGTGTGTTGTTGAAGAGATAGTGCAGAATTGCATAGATGTACCTCATTTGGTTGTGCAATGAAGAGAAAACATATGTGCTGTTGCATTACACAGAGAACTCAAACATGAACTTTCTGCTACTTTTTATTCTTTTTCCATAACATTTCCTCGTTGACTTAATCTGATGTTACATCAGCCATACAGCAGTCAATGGACTGCATGATTCACAGAGCGACCCTTCCTTACACCTTCAAGCCGCCTGCCTCGCACTATCTCCGGCTTGAGCAGAGAAACACACCGCATGGTTCACACGGAGTAATTTTGACACTTAGTCGTTTTTTCTGAGCCTGCACAATTTTCAGTAAAACGACTAAGTGTACCAGCACTAACTCATCCGTCTGTGCATGGAGTTAACATGTGTGCTGTTGAAGAGATAATGCAGAATTGCATAGATTTACCTCATTTGGTTGTGCAATGAAGAGAAAACATATGTGCTGTTGCATTGCACAGAGAACTCAAACATGAACTTTCTGCTACTTTTTATTCTTTTTCCATAACATTTCCTCGTTGACTTTATCTGATGTTACATCAGCAAAACAGCAGTCAATGGACTGCATGATTCACAGAGCGACCCTTCCTTACACCTTCAAGCCGCCTACCTCTCTCCGGCTTGAGCAGAGAAACACAGTGCACGGTTCACACGGAGGAATTTTGACACTCAGTCGTCTTTCTAAGCGTGCACTTTTTTTCAGAAAAACGACCAAGTGTACCAGCATTCTGCTGTGCATGGAGTTAACATATGTGCTGTTGAAAAGATAATGCAAAATTGCATAGATGTACCTCATTTGGTTGTGCAATGAAGAGAAAACATATGTGCTGTTGCATTGCACAGAGAACTCAAACATGAACTTTCTGCTACTTTTTATTCTTTTTCCATAACATTTCCTCGTTGACTTAATCTGATGTTACATCAGCCATACAGCAGTCAATGGACTGCATGATTCACAGAGCGACCCTTCCTTACACCTTCAAGCCGCCTGCCTCACACTATCTCCGGCTTGAGCAGAGAAACACACCGCATGATTCACACGGAGGAATTTTGACACTTCGTCGTTTTTTCTGAGCATGCACCATTTTCAGTAAAACGACTAAGTGTACCAGCACTAACTCATCCGTCTGTGCATGGAGTTAACATGTGTGCTGTTGAAGAGATAATGCAGAATTGCATAGATTTACCTCATTTGGTTGTGCAATGAAGAGAAAACATATGTGCTGTTGCATTGCACAGAGAACTCAAACATGAACTTTCTGCTACTTTTTATTCTTTTTCCATAACATTTTCTCGTTGACTTAATCTGATGTTACATCAGCAAAACAGCAGTCAATGGACTGCATGATTCACAGAGCGACCCTTCCTTACACCTTCAAGCCGCCTACCTAACACTCTCTCCGGCTTGAGCAGAGAAACACAGTGCACGGTTCACACGGAGGAATTTTGACACTCAGTCGTCTTTCTGAGCGTGCACTTTTTTTCAGAAAAACGACCAAGTGTACCAGCATTCTGCTGTGCATGGAGTTAACATATGTGCTGTTGAAGAGATAGTGCAGAATTGCATAGATGTACCTCATTTGGTTGTGCAATGAAGAGAAAACATATGTGCTGTTGCATTACACAGAGAACTCAAACATGAACTTTCTGCTACTTTTTATTCTTTTTCCATAACATTTCCTCGTTGACTTAATCTGATGTTATATCAGCCATACAGCAGTCAATGGACTGCATGATTCACAGAGCGACCCTTCCTTACACCTTCAAGCCGCCTGCCTCGCACTATCTCCGGCTTGAGCAGAGAAACACACCGCATGGTTCACACGGAGTAATTTTGACACTTAGTCGTTTTTTCTGAGCCTGCACCATTTTCAGTAAAACGACTAAGTGTACCAGCACTAACTCATCCGTCTGTGCATGGAGTTAACATGTGTGCTGTTGAAGAGATAATGCAGAATTGCATAGATTTACCTCATTTGGTTGTGCAATGAAGAGAAAACATATGTGCTGTTGCATTGCACAGAGAACTCAAACATGAACTTTCTGCTACTTTTTATTCTTTTTCCATAACATTTTCTCGTTGACTTAATCTGATGTTACATCAGCAAAACAGCAGTCAATGGACTGCATGATTCACAGAGCGACCCTTCCTTACACCTTCAAGCCGCCTACCTAACACTCTCTCCGGCTTGAGCAGAGAAACACAGTGCACGGTTCACACGGAGGAATTTTGACACTCAGTCGTCTTTCTGAGCGTGCACTTTTTTTCAGAAAAACGACCAAGTGTACCAGCATTCTGCTGTGCATGGAGTTAACATATGTGCTGTTGAAAAGATAATGCAAAATTGCATAGGTGTACCTCATTTGGTTGTGCAATGAAGAGAAAACATATGTGATGTTGCATTGCACAGAGAACTCAAACATGAACTTTCTGCTACTTTTTATTCTTTTTCCATAACATTTCCTCGTTGACTTAATCTGATGTTACATCAGCCATACAGCAGTCAATGGACTGCATGATTCACAGAGCGACCCTTCCTTACACCTTCAAAACGCCTGCCTCACACTATGTCCGGCTTGAGCAGAGAAACACACCGCATGATTCACACGGAGGAATTTTGACACTTCGTCGTTTTTTCTGAGCCTGCACCATTTTCAGTAAAACGACTAAGTGTACCAGCACTAACTCATTCGTCTGTGCATGGAGTTAACATGTGTGTTGTTGAAGAGATAGTGCAGAATTGCATAGATGTACCTCATTTGGTTGTGCAATGAAGAGAAAACATATGTGCTGTTGCATTACACAGAGAACTCAAACATGAACTTTCTGCTACTTTTTATTCTTTTTTTCCATAACATTTCCTCGTTGACTTAATCTGATGTTACATCAGCCATACCGCAGTCAATGGACTGCATGATTCACAGAGCGACCCTTCCTTACACCTTCAAGCCGCCTGCCTCGCACTATCTCCGGCTTGAGCAGAGAAACACACCGCAAGGTTCACACGGAGTAATTTTGACACTTCGTCGTTTTTTCTGAGCATGCACAATTTTCAGTAAAACGACTAAGTGTACCAGCACTAACTCATCCGATGTACCTCATTAGATGTACCTCATTTGGTTGTGCAATGAAGAGAAAACATATGTGCTGTTTCTTTGCACAGAGTACAATATAAGATATGCACTTGTTGCGTTTAAGTGTATATAAAAATACTTAATGACCAAAGGGCATATTTTTAATAAATTAGTGATCAAACATGAACTTTCTGTTACTTTTTATTCTTTTTCAATAAACTCTCCGCATCGACTTAATCTGATGTAAGATATCAGCCTTACAGCAGTAAGTTGACTGCATGGTTCATATAGAGCGAATTCACAGCGAAGCCCTTCCTTACACTTTCAAGCCGCCTACCTGACACTCTCTCCGGCTTGAGTAGAGAAACACACCGCATGGTTCACACGGAGGAATTTTGACACTTTCTGTTTCTACCAATTTGACTCCTTCTGGTGGTCCATTAGCCATAGAGTAGGCAAGATTTGACCCATTGATCATGTTTCAGTCATGGATCTTGAAATTTCAATACCTACTCATTGAATCTTTCTGATGTTATGTCAGTCATTCATAAGTCCATATTTAACAAACTTGACATATTTCACATTGAACATGTTTCAGTCATAAATCTTGAAATTTCTGGACACACTCATTGACATCTTCTGTTGTTACATCCATTCAGAGTCAATATTTGACATAAAACACTAATATCTGGCCCAAGAGTCATCGATTTTGAACATTTTAGTTCTACACATTGACTTCTTCTGGTGATAGTTCAGCCAATTTTTTACCTCACAGAACATATTTTAATACTTGATCTTGAACTTTCTATACATACTCATTGACTCCTTCTGATGATACAGCAGCCAATCAGAAGTCCATACTCACCAATCGGACTAATAACATCTATTTTGAACATTCTATTTCTACCCAGTTGACTCCTTCTGGTGATACATTAGCCATACAGTAGCTAATATTTGACAAACTGAACAAAATAAAAAGTTCAAAAAAGATGACTCTTGGGCCTGATATAAGTCAATTTGGGTAAATATGGACTGAATGAGTGATCTAACATCAGAAGTATTCAATGAGTTCAACATCAAGGAATGAAATATGTTCACAAGGTCAAATATTGCCAACTCTATGGCTGATGTATTACCAGAAGAAGGGTTAGAAATAAAACGTTCAAAATGGATGAGTCTTGGGCTAGATATGAGTATTTTATGTCAAATATAGACTTCTGAATGGCTGATGTAACAAACGAAGTAGACAATGAGTAGGTAATGATATTTCAAGATCCATGACTGAAACATGTTCAATAGGTCAAATATTTGTTCTTTTATGGCTAATCAAAATCGACGACTCTTGGGCCCAATATTGGTCCGTTTTGTCAAATATGGACTTGTGATTGGATGATGTATCATAAGAATGAGTCTATGAGTATGTCTAGAAATTTCGAGATCCATGACTAAAGTTCAAAATCGATGACTGAAACATGTTCAATGGGTCAAATACTGGCTACTCTATGGCTAATTTATCACCAGAAGGAGTCAATGGGTAGAACTAAAAAGTTCAAATTCGACGACTCTTGGGCCCGATTTTAGTACATTTAGTCAAATATTGACTTTTGAATGACCAATGTAACATCAGAAAGAGTCAATAAGTAGGTATAGAAATTTTAGTTCTACCCTATTGACTCCTTCTGGAGATAGTTCAGCCAATTTTTGACCCACTGAAAATAATTCAGTCTTTGATCTTGAAGTTTCTATTCCTACCCAATTGACTGCTTCTTGTGATAAATTAGCCGTAGAGTAGCCATTATTTTACCCATTAGATATGTTTCAGTTATGGATCTTGAAATTTTTATACCTACTTATTGACTCTTTCTGATGTTACATCGGTCATTCAAAAGTCAATATTTGACCAAATGTACTAAAATCGGGCCCAAGAGTTGTCTATTTTGAACTTTTTAGTTCTACCCTATACACTCCTTCTGGCAATAGTTCAGACAATTTTTTAAAGACTGAAAATATTTCAGTCCTTGATCTTGAACTTTCTATTCCTACCAGATTTATTCCTTCTTGTGATACATTAGCCTTAGAGTAGCCAATATTTGACCCATTGAAAATGTTTCAGTCAAGGATCTTGAAATTTCTATACCTACTTATTGACTCTTTCTGATGTTACATCGGTCATTCAGAAATCCATATTTGACCAAATGTACTAATATCGGGCCCAAGAGTCGTCGATTTTGAACTTTCTATTTCTACCCAATTGATTCCTTCTTGTGATAAATTAGCCATAGAGTAGCCAATATTTGACCCATTGAACATGTTTCAGTCATGGATCTTGAAATTTCTATACCTACTAATTGACTCTTTCTGATATTACATCGGTCATTCAAAAGTCAATATTTGACCAAATGTACTAAAATTGGGCCCAAAAGTCGTCAATTTTGAACTTTTTAGTTCTACCCTATTGACTTCTTCTGGAGATAGTTCAGCCAATTTTTGACCAACTGTAAATATTTCAGTCCTTGATCTTGAACTTTCTATTCCTACCCAATTCACTCCTTCTTGTGATACATTAGCCTTAGAGTAGCCAATATTTTACCCATTGGACATGTTTCAGTTATGCATCTTGAAATTTTTATACCTACTCATTGACTCTTTCTGAATTTAGGTCAATCATTCAGAAATCCATATTTGACCAAATGTACTAATATCGGTTCCAAGAGTCGTCTATTTTGAACTTTTTAGTTCTACCCTTTGACTCCTTCTGATGATAAATTAGCCATAGAGTATCCAATATTTGACCCATTGAACATGTTTCAGTCAAGGAGCTTGAAATTTCTTTACCTACTTATTGACTCTTTCTGATGTTATATCGGTCATTCAAAAGTCAATATTTGACCAAATGTACTAATATCAGCCCCAAGAGTCGTCGATTTTGAACTTTTTAGTTCTACCCTATTGACTCCTTCTTGCGATAGTTCAGCCAATTTTTGACCCACTGAAAGTATTTCAGTCCTTGATCTTAAACTTTCTATTCCTAACCAGTTGACTCCTTCTTGTGATACATTAGCATTAGAGTAGCCAATATTTTACTCATTGGACATGTTTCAGTTATGGATCTTGAAATTTCTAAACCTACTTATTGACTCTTTCTGATGTTACATCGGTCATTCAAAAGTAAATATTTGACCAAATGTACTAAAATCAGGCCCTAGAGTCGTCTATTTTGAACTTTTTAGTTCTACCCTATTGACTCTTTCTGGAGATAGTTCAGCCAATTTTTGACCCACTGAAAATATTTCTGTCCTTGATCTTGACCTTTCTATTCCGACCCAATTGACTCCTTCTTGTGATACATTAGCCTTAAAGTAGCCAATATTTTACCCATTGGACATGTTTCAGTTATGCATCTTGAAATTTTTATACCTACTCATTGACTCTTTCTGAATTTAGGTCAATCATTCAGAAATCCATATTTGACCAAATGTACTAATATCGGGCCCAAGAGTCGTCGATTTTGAACTTTCTATTTCTACTCAATTGACTCCTTCCGGTGATAAATTAGCCTTAGAGTAGCCAATATTTTACCCATTGGACATGTTTCAGTTATGGATCTTGAAATTTCTATACCTACTTATTGACTTTTTCTGATATTACATCGGTCATTCAAAAGTCAATATTTGACCAAATGTACTAAAATCAGGCCCAAGAGTCGTCTATTTTGAACTTTTTAGTTCTACCTTATTGACTCCTTCTGGAGATAGTTCAGCCAATTTTTGACTCACTGAAAATATTTCAGTCCTTGATCTTGAACTTTCTATATCTACCCAACTGACTCCTTCTTGTGATACATTAGCCTTAGAGTAGCCAATATTTTACCCATTGGACATGTTTCAGTTATGGATCTTGAAATTTCTATACCTACTTATTGACTTTTTCTGATGTTATATCGGTCATTCAAAAGTCAATATTTGACCAAATGTACTAAAATCGGGCCCAAGAGTCGTCGATTTTGAACTTTCTATTTCTACCCAATTGACTCCTTCTGGTGATAAATTAGCGATAGAGTAGCCAATATTTTACCCATTGGACATGTTTCAGTTATGGATCTTGAAATTTCTATACCTACTTATTGACTCTTTCTGATATTACATCGGTCATTCAAAAGTCAATATTTGACCAAATGTACTAAAATCGGGCCCAAGAGTCGTCTATTTTGAACTTTTTAGTTCTACCCTATTGACTCCTTCTGGAGATAGTTCAGCCAATTTTTGACCCACTGAAAATATTTCAGTCCTTGATCTTGAACTTTCTATATCTACCCAATTGACTGCTTCTTGTGATACATTAGCCTTAGAGTAGCCAATATTTTACCCATTGGACATGTTTCAGTTATGGATTTTGAAATTTTTATACCTATTTATTGACTCTTTCTGATGTTACATCGGTCATTCAAAAGTCAATATTTGACCAAATGTACTAAAATCGGGCCCAAGAGTCGTCTATTTTGAACTTTTTAGTTCTACCCTATTGACTCCTTCTGGCGATAGTTCAGCCAATTTTTGAAGCACTGAAAATATTTCAGTCCTTGATCTTGAAGTTTCTATTCTTACCCAATTGACTCATTCTTGTGATACATTAGCCTTAGAGTAGCCAATATTTGACCCATTGAACATGTTTCAGTCAAGGATCTTGAAATTTCTATACCTACTTTTTGACTCTTTCTGATGTTACATCGGTCATTCAGAAATCCATATTTGACCAAATGTACTAATATCGGGCCCAAGAGTCGTCGATTTTGAACTTTCTATTTCTACCCAATTGATTCCTTCTAGTGATAAATTAGCCATAGAGTAGCCAATATTTGACCCATTGAACATGTTTCAGTCATGGATCTTGAAATTTCTATACCTACTAATTGACTCTTTCTGATGTTACATCGGTCATTCAAAAGTCAATATTTGACCAAATGTACTAAAATCGGGCCCAAGAGTCTTCTATTATATACTTTTTAGTTCTACCCTATTGACTCCTTCTGGCGATAGTTCAGCCAAATTTTGACCCACTGAAAATATTTCAGTCCTTGATCTTGAACTTTCTATTCCTACCCAATTGACTCCTTCTTGTGATACATTAGCCTTATAGTAGCCATTATTTTACCCATTAGACATGTTTCAGTTATGGATCTTGAAATTTTTATACCTACTTATTGACTCTTTCTGATGTTACATCGGTCATTCAAAAGTCAATATTTGACCAAATGTACTAAAATCGGGCCCAAGAGTTGTCTATTTTGAACTTTTTAGTTCTACCCTATACACTCCTTCTGGCAATAGTTCAGACAATTTTTTAAAGACTGAAAATATTTCAGTCCTTGATCTTGAACTTTCTATTCCTACCAGATTTATTCCTTCTTGTGATACATTAGCCTTAGAGTAGCCAATATTTGACCCATTGAAAATGTTTCAGTCAAGGATCTTGAAATTTCTATACCTACTTATTGACTCTTTCTGATGTTACATCGGTCATTCAGAAATCCATATTTGACCAAATGTACTAATATCGGGCCCAAGAGTCGTCGATTTTGAACTTTCTATTTCTACCCAATTGATTCCTTCTTGTGATAAATTAGCCATAGAGTAGCCAATATTTGACCCATTGAACATGTTTCAGTCATGGATCTTGAAATTTCTATACCTACTAATTGACTCTTTCTGATATTACATCGGTCATTCAAAAGTCAATATTTGACCAAATGTACTAAAATTGGGCCCAAAAGTCGTCAATTTTGAACTTTTTAGTTCTACCCTATTGACTTCTTCTGGAGATAGTTCAGCCAATTTTTGACCAACTGTAAATATTTCAGTCCTTGATCTTGAACTTTCTATTCCTACCCAATTCACTCCTTCTTGTGATACATTAGCCTTAGAGTAGCCAATATTTTACCCATTGGACATGTTTCAGTTATGCATCTTGAAATTTTTATACCTACTCATTGACTCTTTCTGAATTTAGGTCAATCATTCAGAAATCCATATTTGACCAAATGTACTAATATCGGTTCCAAGAGTCGTCTATTTTGAACTTTTTAGTTCTACCCTTTGACTCCTTCTGATGATAAATTAGCCATAGAGTATCCAATATTTGACCCATTGAACATGTTTCAGTCAAGGAGCTTGAAATTTCTTTACCTACTTATTGACTCTTTCTGATGTTATATCGGTCATTCAAAAGTCAATATTTGACCAAATGTACTAATATCAGCCCCAAGAGTCGTCGATTTTGAACTTTTTAGTTCTACCCTATTGACTCCTTCTTGCGATAGTTCAGCCAATTTTTGACCCACTGAAAGTATTTCAGTCCTTGATCTTAAACTTTCTATTCCTAACCAGTTGACTCCTTCTTGTGATACATTAGCATTAGAGTAGCCAATATTTTACTCATTGGACATGTTTCAGTTATGGATCTTGAAATTTCTATACCTACTTATTGACTCTTTCTGATATTACATCGGTCATTCAAAAGTCAATATTTGACCAAATGTACTAAAATCGGGCCCAAGAGTCGTCTATTTTGAACTTTTTAGTTCTACCCTATTGACTCCTTCTGGAGATAGTTCAGCCAATTTTTGACCCACTGAAAATATTTCAGTCCTTGATCTTGAACTTTCTATATCTACCCAATTGACTGCTTCTTGTGATACATTAGCCTTAGAGTAGCCAATATTTTACCCATTGGACATGTTTCAGTTATGGATTTTGAAATTTTTATACCTATTTATTGACTCTTTCTGATGTTACATCGGTCATTCAAAAGTCAATATTTGACCAAATGTACTAAAATCGGGCCCAAGAGTCGTCTATTTTGAACTTTTTAGTTCTACCCTATTGACTCCTTCTGGCGATAGTTCAGCCAATTTTTGAAGCACTGAAAATATTTCAGTCCTTGATCTTGAAGTTTCTATTCTTACCCAATTGACTCCTTCTTGTGATACATTAGCCTTAGAGTAGCCAATATTTGACCCATTGAACATGTTTCAGTCAAGGATCTTGAAATTTCTATACCTACTTTTTGACTCTTTCTGATGTTACATCGGTCATTCAGAAATCCATATTTGACCAAATGTACTAATATCGGGCCCAAGAGTCGTCGATTTTGAACTTTCTATTTCTACCCAATTGATTCCTTCTAGTGATAAATTAGCCATAGAGTAGCCAATATTTGACCCATTGAACATGTTTCAGTCATGGATCTTGAAATTTCTATACCTACTAATTGACTCTTTCTGATGTTACATCGGTCATTCAAAAGTCAATATTTGACCAAATGTACTAAAATCGGGCCCAAGAGTCTTCTATTATATACTTTTTAGTTCTACCCTATTGACTCCTTCTGGCGATAGTTCAGCCAAATTTTGACCCACTGAAAATATTTCAGTCCTTGATCTTGAACTTTCTATTCCTACCCAATTGACTCCTTCTTGTGATACATTAGCCTTATAGTAGCCATTATTTTACCCATTAGACATGTTTCAGTTATGGATCTTGAAATTTTTATACCTACTTATTGACTCTTTCTGATGTTACATCGGTCATTCAAAAGTCAATATTTGACCAAATGTACTAAAATCGGGCCCAAGAGTTGTCTATTTTGAACTTTTTAGTTCTACCCTATACACTCCTTCTGGCAATAGTTCAGACAATTTTTTAAAGACTGAAAATATTTCAGTCCTTGATCTTGAACTTTCTATTCCTACCAGATT
This sequence comes from Zacco platypus, assembly GCA_038088235.1. Classification (NCBI taxonomy): domain Eukaryota; kingdom Metazoa; phylum Chordata; class Actinopteri; order Cypriniformes; family Xenocyprididae; genus Zacco; species Zacco platypus. The sequence continues at coordinate 25,426,142 of CM076078.1, read as the reverse complement.
TATTCCTTCTTGTGATACATTAGCCTTAGAGTAGCCAATATTTGACCCATTGAAAATGTTTCAGTCAAGGATCTTGAAATTTCTATACCTACTTATTGACTCTTTCTGATGTTACATCGGTCATTCAGAAATCCATATTTGACCAAATGTACTAATATCGGGCCCAAGAGTCGTCGATTTTGAACTTTCTATTTCTACCCAATTGATTCCTTCTTGTGATAAATTAGCCATAGAGTAGCCAATATTTGACCCATTGAACATGTTTCAGTCATGGATCTTGAAATTTCTATACCTACTAATTGACTCTTTCTGATATTACATCGGTCATTCAAAAGTCAATATTTGACCAAATGTACTAAAATCAGGCCCTAGAGTCGTCTATTTTGAACTTTTTAGTTCTACCCTATTGACTCTTTCTGGAGATAGTTCAGCCAATTTTTGACCCACTGAAAATATTTCTGTCCTTGATCTTGACCTTTCTATTCCGACCCAATTGACTCCTTCTTGTGATACATTAGCCTTAAAGTAGCCAATATTTTACCCATTGGACATGTTTCAGTTATGCATCTTGAAATTTTTATACCTACTCATTGACTCTTTCTGAATTTAGGTCAATCATTCAGAAATCCATATTTGACCAAATGTACTAATATCGGGCCCAAGAGTCGTCGATTTTGAACTTTCTATTTCTACCCAATTGACTCCTTCCGGTGATAAATTAGCCTTAGAGTAGCCAATATTTTACCCATTGGACATGTTTCAGTTATGGATCTTGAAATTTCTATACCTACTTATTGACTTTTTCTGATATTACATCGGTCATTCAAAAGTCAATATTTGACCAAATGTACTAAAATCAGGCCCAAGAGTCGTCTATTTTGAACTTTTTAGTTCTACCTTATTGACTCCTTCTGGAGATAGTTCAGCCAATTTTTGACTCACTGAAAATATTTCAGTCCTTGATCTTGAACTTTCTATATCTACCCAACTGACTCCTTCTTGTGATACATTAGCCTTAGAGTAGCCAATATTTTACCCATTGGACATGTTTCAGTTATGGATCTTGAAATTTCTATACCTACTTATTGACTTTTTCTGATGTTATATCGGTCATTCAAAAGTCAATATTTGACCAAATGTACTAAAATCGGGCCCAAGAGTCGTCGATTTTGAACTTTCTATTTCTACCCAATTGACTCCTTCTGGTGATAAATTAGCGATAGAGTAGCCAATATTTTACCCATTGGACATGTTTCAGTTATGGATCTTGAAATTTCTATACCTACTTATTGACTCTTTCTGATATTACATCGGTCATTCAAAAGTCAATATTTGACCAAATGTACTAAAATCGGGCCCAAGAGTCGTCTATTTTGAACTTTTTAGTTCTACCCTATTGACTCCTTCTGGAGATAGTTCAGCCAATTTTTGACCCACTGAAAATATTTCAGTCCTTGATCTTGAACTTTCTATATCTACCCAATTGACTGCTTCTTGTGATACATTAGCCTTAGAGTAGCCAATATTTTACCCATTGGACATGTTTCAGTTATGCATCTTGAAATTTTTATACCTACTCATTGACTCTTTCTGAATTTAGGTCAATCATTCAGAAATCCATATTTGACCAAATGTACTAATATCGGTTCCAAGAGTCGTCTATTTTGAACTTTTTAGTTCTACCCTTTGACTCCTTCTGATGATAAATTAGCCATAGAGTATCCAATATTTGACCCATTGAACATGTTTCAGTCAAGGAGCTTGAAATTTCTTTACCTACTTATTGACTCTTTCTGATGTTATATCGGTCATTCAAAAGTCAATATTTGACCAAATGTACTAATATCAGCCCCAAGAGTCGTCGATTTTGAACTTTTTAGTTCTACCCTATTGACTCCTTCTTGCGATAGTTCAGCCAATTTTTGACCCACTGAAAGTATTTCAGTCCTTGATCTTAAACTTTCTATTCCTAACCAGTTGACTCCTTCTTGTGATACATTAGCATTAGAGTAGCCAATATTTTACTCATTGGACATGTTTCAGTTATGGATCTTGAAATTTTTATACCTACTTATTGACTCTTTCTGATGTTACATCGGTCATTCAAAAGTCATATTTGACCAAATGTACTAAAATCGGGACCAAGAGTCGTCAATTTTGAACTTTTTATTTCTACCCTATTGACTTCTTCTGGAGATAGTTCAGCCAATTTTTGACCAACTGTAAATATTTCAGTCCTTGATCTTGAACTTTCTATTCCTACCCAATTGACTCCTTCTTGTGATACATTAGCCTTAGAGTAGCCAATATTTTACCCATTGGACATGTGTCAGTTATGGATTTTGAAATTTTTATACCTATTTGTTGACTCTTTCTGATGTTATATCGGTCATTCAAAAGTCAATATTTGACCAAATATACTAATATCGGGCCCAAGAGTCGTCGATTTTGAACTTTCTATTTCTACCCAATTGATTCCTTCTAGTGATAAATTAGCCATAGAGTAGCCAATATTTGACCCATTGAACATGTTTCAGTCATGGATCTTGAAATTTCTATACCTACTAATTGACTCTTTCTGATGTTACATCGGTCATTCAAAAGTCAATATTTGACCAAATGTACTAAAATCGGGCCCAAGAGTCGTCTATGTTGAACTTTTTAGTTCTACCCTATTGACTTCTTCTGGAGATAGTTCAGCCAATTTTTGACCAACTGTAAATATTTCAGTCCTTGATCTTGAACTTTCTATTCCTACCCAATTGATTCCTTCTTGTGATACATTAGCCTTAGAGTAGCCAATATTTTACCCATTGGACATGTTTCAGTTATGCATCTTGAAATTTTTATACCTACTCATTGACTCTTTCTGAATTTAGGTCAATCATTCAGAAATCCATATTTGACCAAATGTACTAATATCGGGCCCAAGAGTCGTCTATTTTGAACTTTTTAGTTCTACCTTTGACTCCTTCTGATGATAAATTAGCCATAGAGTAGCCAATATTTGACCCATTGAACATGTTTCAGTCAAGGAGCTTGAAATTTCTATACCTACTTATTGACTCTTTCTGATGTTATATCGGTCATTCAAAAGTCAATATTTGACCAAATGTACTAATATCAGGCCCAAGAGTCGTCGATTTTGAACTTTTTAGTTCTACCCTATTGACTCCTTCTCGCGATAGTTCAGCCAATTTTTGACCCACTGAAAATATTTCAGTCCTTGATCTTGAACTTTCTATTCCTACCCAGTTGACTCCTTCTTGTGATACATTAGCATTAGAGTAGCCAATATTTTACTCATTGGACATGTTTCAGTTATGGATCTTGAAATTTCTAAACCTATTTATTGACTCTTTCTGATGTTACATCGGCCATTCAAAAGTCAATATTTGACCAAATGTACTAAAATCGGGCCCAAGAGTCGTCTATTTTGAACTTTTTAGATCTACCCTATTGACTCCTTCTGGAGATAGTTCAGCCAATTTTTGACCCACTGTAAATATTTCAGTCCTTGATCTTGAACTTTCTATTCCTACCCAATTGACTCCTTCTTGTGATACATTAGCCTTAGAGTAGCCAATATTTTACCCATTGGACATGTTTCAGTTATGGATCTTGAAATTTTTATACCTATTTATTAACTCTTTCTGATGTTATATCGGTCATTCAAAAGTCAATATTTGACCAAATGTACTAAAATCGGGCCCAAGAGTCTTCGATTTTGAACTTTCTATTTCTACCCAATTGACTCCTTCTGGTGATAAATTAGCGACAGAGTAGCCAATATTTTACCCATTGGACATGTTTCAGTGATTTAACTTGAAATTTCTATACCTACTAATTGACTCTTTCTGATGTTACATCGGTCATTCAAAAGTCAATATTTGACCAAATGTACTAAAATCGGGCCCAAGAGTCGTCAATTTTGAACTTTTTAGTTCTACCCTATTGACTCTTTCTGGAGATAGTTCAGCCAATTTTTGACCCACTGAAAATGTATCAGTCCTTGATCTTGAACTTTCTATTCCTACCCAATTGACTCCTTCTTGTGATACATTAGCCTTAGAGTAGCCAATATTTTACCCATTGGACATGTTTCAGTTATGCATCTTGAAATTTTTATACCTACTCATTGACTCTTTCTGATGTTATATCAGTCATTCAGAAATCCATATTTGAACAAATGTACTAATATCGGGCCCAAGAGTCGTCGATTTTGAACTTTCTATTTCTACCCAATTGACTCCTTCTGATGATAAATTAGCGATAGAGTAGCCAATATTTGACCCATTGAACATGTTTCAGTCATGGATCAGGAAATTTCTATACCTACTTATTGACTCTTTCTGATGTTACATCGGTCATTCAAAAGTCAATATTTGACCAAATGTACTAATATCGGGCCCAAGAGTCGTCGATTTTGAACTTTCTATTTCTACCCAATTGACTCCTTCAGGCAATAGTTCAGACAATTTTTTAAAGACTGAAAATATTTCAGTCCTTGATCTTGAAGTTTCTATTCCTACCCAATTGACTCCTTCTTGTGATATATTAGCCTTAGAGAAGCCAATATTTTACCCATTGGACATGTTTCAGTGATGGATCTTGAAATTTCTATACCTACTTATTGACTCTTTCTGATGTTACATCGGTCATTCAAAAGTCAATATTTGACCAAATGTACTAAAATCGGGCCCAAGAGTCGTTTATTATGAACTTTTTAGTTCTACCCCATTGACTCCTTCTGGCGATAGTTCAGCCAAATTTTGACCCACTGAAAATATTTCAGTCCTTGATCTTGAACTTTCTATTCCTACCCAATTGACTCCTTCTTGTGATACATTAGCCTTAGAGTAGCCAATATTTTACCCATTGGACATGTTTCAGTTATGCATCTTGAAATTTTTATACCTACTCATTGACTCTTTCTGAATTTAGGTCAATCATTCAGAAATCCATATTTGACCAAATGTACTAATATCGGGCCCAAGAGTCGTCGATTTTGAACTTTCTATTTCTACCCAATTGACTCCTTCTGGTGATAAATTGGCCTTAGAGTAGCCAATATTTTACCCATTGGACATGTTTCAGTTATGGATCTTGAAATTTCTATACCTACTTATTGACTCTTTCTGATGTTACATCGGTCATTCAAAAGTCAATATTTGACCAAATGTACTAAAATCGGGCCCAAGAGTCGTCGATTAAGAACTTTTTAGTTCTACCCTATTGACTCCTTCTTGCGATAGTTCAGCCAATTTTTGACCCACTGAAAATATTTCAGTCCTTGATCTTGAACTTTCTATTCCTAACCAGTTGACTCCTTCTTGTGATACATTAGCATTAGAGTAGCCAATATTTTACTCATTGGACATGTTTCAGTTATGGATCTTGAAATTTCTAAACCTATTTATTGACTCTTTCTGATGTTACATCGGCCATTCAAAAGTCAATATTTGACCAAATGTACTAAAATCGGGCCCAAGAGTCTTCGATTTTGAACTTTCTATTTCTACCCAATTGACTCCTTCTGGTGATAAATTAGCGACAGAGTAGCCAATATTTTACCCATTGGACATGTTTCAGTGATTTAACTTGAAATTTCTATACCTACTAATTGACTCTTTCTGATGTTACATCGGTCATTCAAAAGTCAATATTTGACCAAATGTACTAAAATCGGGCCCAAGAGTCGTCAATTTTGAACTTTTTAGTTCTACCCTATTGACTCTTTCTGGAGATAGTTCAGCCAATTTTTGACCCACTGAAAATATATCAGTCCTTGATCTTGAACTTTCTATTCCTACCCAATTGACTCCTTCTTGTGATACATTAGCCTTAGAGTAGCCAATATTTTACCCATTGGACATGTTTCAGTTATGCATCTTGAAATTTTTATACCTACTCATTGACTCTTTCTGATGTTATATCAGTCATTCAGAAATCCATATTTGAACAAATGTACTAATATCGGGCCCAAGAGTCGTCGATTTTGAACTTTCTATTTCTACCCAATTGACTCCTTCTGATGATAAATTAGCGATAGAGTAGCCAATATTTGACCCATTGAACATGTTTCAGTCATGGATCAGGAAATTTCTATACCTACTTATTGACTCTTTCTGATGTTACATCGGTCATTCAAAAGTCAATATTTGACCAAATGTACTAATATCGGGCCCAAGAGTCGTCGATTTTGAACTTTCCATTTCTACCCAATTGACTCCTTCAGGCAATAGTTCAGACAATTTTTTAAAGACTGAAAATATTTCAGTCCTTGATCTTGAAGTTTCTATTCCTACCCAATTGACTCCTTCTTGTGATATATTAGCCTTAGAGAAGCCAATATTTTACCCATTGGACATGTTTCAGTGATGGATCTTGAAATTTCTATACCTACTTATTGACTCTTTCTGATGTTACATCGGTCATTCAAAAGTCAATATTTGACCAAATGTACTAAAATCGGGCCCAAGAGTCGTTTATTATGAACTTTTTAGTTCTACCCCATTGACTCCTTCTGGCGATAGTTCAGCCAAATTTTGACCCACTGAAAATATTTCAGTCCTTGATCTTGAACTTTCTATTCCTACCCAATTGACTCCTTCTTGTGATACATTAGCCTTAGAGTAGCCAATATTTTACCCATTGGACATGTTTCAGTTATGCATCTTGAAATTTTTATACCTACTCATTGACTCTTTCTGAATTTAGGTCAATCATTCAGAAATCCATATTTGACCAAATGTACTAATATCGGGCCCAAGAGTCGTCGATTTTGAACTTTCTATTTCTACCCAATTGACTCCTTCTGGTGATAAATTGGCCTTAGAGTAGCCAATATTTTACCCATTGGACATGTTTCAGTTATGGATCTTGAAATTTCTATACCTACTTATTGACTCTTTCTGATGTTACATCGGTCATTCAAAAGTCAATATTTGACCAAATGTACTAAAATCGGGCCCAAGAGTCGTCGATTAAGAACTTTTTAGTTCTACCCTATTGACTCCTTCTTGCGATAGTTCAGCCAATTTTTGACCCACTGAAAATATTTCAGTCCTTGATCTTGAACTTTCTATTCCTACCCAGTTGACTCCTTCTTGTGATACATTAGCATTAGAGTAGCCAATATTTTACTCATTGGACATGTTTCAGTTATGGATCTTGAAATTTCTAAACCTATTTATTGACTCTTTCTGATGTTACATCGGCCATTCAAAAGTCAATATTTGACCAAATGTACTAAAATCGGGCCCAAGAGTCGTCTATTTTGAACTTTTTAGATCTACCCTATTGACTCCTTCTGGAGATAGTTCAGCCAATTTTTGACCCACTGTAAATATTTCAGTCCTTGATCTTGAACTTTCTATTCCTACCCAATTGACTCCTTCTTGTGATACATTAGCCTTAGAGTAGCCAATATTTTACCCATTGGACATGTTTCAGTTATGGATCTTGAAATTTTTATACCTATTTATTGACTCTTTCTGATGTTATATCGGTCATTCAAAAGTCAATATTTGACCAAATGTACTAAAATCGGGCCCAAGAGTCTTCGATTTTGAACTTTCTATTTCTACCCAATTGACTCCTTCTGGTGATAAATTAGCGACAGAGTAGCCAATATTTTACCCATTGGACATGTTTCAGTGATTTAACTTGAAATTTCTATACCTACTAATTGACTCTTTCTGATGTTACATCGGTCATTCAAAAGTCAATATTTGACCAAATGTACTAAAATCGGGCCCAAGAGTCGTCAATTTTGAACTTTTTAGTTCTACCCTATTGACTCTTTCTGGAGATAGTTCAGCCAATTTTTGACCCACTGAAAATATATCAGTCCTTGATCTTGAACTTTCTATTCCTACCCAATTGACTCCTTCTTGTGATACATTAGCGATAGAGTAGCCAATATTTTACCCATTGAACATGTTTCAGTCAAGGAGCTTGAAATTTCTATACCTACTTATTGACTCTTTCTGATGTTATATCGGTCATTCAAAAGTCAATATTTGACCAAATGTACTAATATCAGGCCCAAGAGTCGTCGATTTTGAACTTTTTAGTTCTACCCTATTGACTCCTTCTCGCGATAGTTCAGCCAATTTTTGACCCACTGAAAATATTTCAGTCCTTGATCTTGAACTTTCTATTCCTACCCAGTTGACTCCTTCTTGTGATACATTAGCATTAGAGTAGCCAATATTTTACTCATTGGACATGTTTCAGTTATGGATCTTGAAATTTCTAATCCTATTTATTGACTCTTTCTGATGTTACATCGGCCATTCAAAAGTCAATATTTGACCAAATGTACTAAAATCGGGCCCAAGAGTCGTCTATTTTGAACTTTTTAGATCTACCCTATTGACTCCTTCTGGAGATAGTTCAGCCAATTTTTGACCCACTGTAAATATTTCAGTCCTTGATCTTGAACTTTCTATTCCTACCCAATTGACTCCTTCTTGTGATACATTAGCCTTAGAGTAGCCAATATTTTACCCATTGGACATGTTTCAGTTATGGATCTTGAAATTTTTATACCTATTTATTGACTCTTTCTGATGTTATATCGGTCATTCAAAAGTCAATATTTGACCAAATGTACTAAAATCGGGCCCAAGAGTCTTCGATTTTGAACTTTCTATTTCTACCCAATTGACTCCTTCTGGTGATAAATTAGCGACAGAGTAGCCAATATTTTACCCATTGGACATGTTTCAGTGATTTAACTTGAAATTTCTATACCTACTAATTGACTCTTTCTGATGTTACATCGGTCATTCAAAAGTCAATATTTGACGAAATGTACTAAAATCGGGCCCAAGAGTCGTCAATTTTGAACTTTTTAGTTCTACCCTATTGACTCTTTCTGGAGATAGTTCAGCCAATTTTTGACCCACTGAAAATATATCAGTCCTTGATCTTGAACTTTCTATTCCTACCCAATTGACTCCTTCTTGTGATACATTAGCCTTAGAGTAGCCAATATTTTACCCATTGGACATGTTTCAGTTATGCATCTTGAAATTTTTATACCTACTCATTGACTCTTTCTGATGTTATATCAGTCATTCAGAAATCCATATTTGAACAAATGTACTAATATCGGGCCCAAGAGTCGTCGATTTTGAACTTTCTATTTCTACCCAATTGACTCCTTCTGATGATAAATTAGCGATAGAGTAGCCAATATTTGACCCATTGAACATGTTTCAGTCATGGATCAGGAAATTTCTATACCTACTTATTGACTCTTTCTGATGTTACATCGGTCATTCAAAAGTCAATATTTGACCAAATGTACTAATATCGGGCCCAAGAGTCGTCGATTTTGAACTTTCTATTTCTACCCAATTGACTCCTTCAGGCAATAGTTCAGACAATTTTTTAAAGACTGAAAATATTTCAGTCCTTGATCTTGAAGTTTCTATTCCTACCCAATTGACTCCTTCTTGTGATATATTAGCCTTAGAGAAGCCAATATTTTACCCATTGGACATGTTTCAGTGATGGATCTTGAAATTTCTATACCTACTTATTGACTCTTTCTGATGTTACATCGGTCATTCAAAAGTCAATATTTGACCAAATGTACTAAAATCGGGCCCAAGAGTCGTCTATTATGAACTTTTTAGTTCTACCCCATTGACTCCTTCTGGCGATAGTTCAGCCAAATTTTGACCCACTGAAAATATTTCAGTCCTTGATCTTGAACTTTCTATTCCTACCCAATTGACTCCTTCTTGTGATACATTAGCCTTAGAGTAGCCAATATTTTACCCATTGGACATGTTTCAGTTATGCATCTTGAAATTTTTATACCTACTCATTGACTCTTTCTGAATTTAGGTCAATCATTCAGAAATCCATATTTGACCAAATGTACTAATATCGGGCCCAAGAGTCGTCGATTTTGAACTTTCTATTTCTACCCAATTGACTCCTTCTGGTGATAAATTGGCCTTAGAGTAGCCAATATTTTACCCATTGGACATGTTTCAGTTATGGATCTTGAAATTTCTATACCTACTTATTGACTCTTTCTGATGTTACATCGGTCATTCAAAAGTCAATATTTGACCAAATGTACTAAAATCGGGCCCAAGAGTCGTTGATTAAGAACTTTTTAGTTCTACCCTATTGACTCCTTCTTGCGATAGTTCAGCCAATTTTTGACCCACTGAAAATATTTCAGTCCTTGATCTTGAACTTTCTATTCCTACCCAGTTGACTCCTTCTTGTGATACATTAGCCTTAGAGTAGCCAATATTTTACCCATTGGACATGTTTCAGTTATGGATCTTGAAATTTCTATACCTACTTATTGACTTTTTCTGATGTTATATCGGTCATTCAAAAGTCAATATTTGACCAAATGTACTAAAATCGGGCCCAAGAGTCGTCGATTTTGAACTTTCTATTTCTACCCAATTGACTCCTTCTGGTGATAAATTAGCGATAGAGTAGCCAATATTTTACCCATTGGACATGTTTCAGTTATGGATCTTGAAATTTCTATACCTACTTATTGACTCTTTCTGATATTACATCGGTCATTCAAAAGTCAATATTTGACCAAATGTACTAAAATCGGGCCCAAGAGTCGTCTATTTTGAACTTTTTAGTTCTACCCTATTGACTCCTTCTGGAGATAGTTCAGCCAATTTTTGACCCACTGAAAATATTTCAGTCCTTGATCTTGAACTTTCTATATCTACCCAATTGACTGCTTCTTGTGATACATTAGCCTTAGAGTAGCCAATATTTTACCCATTGGACATGTTTCAGTTATGGATTTTGAAATTTTTATACCTATTTATTGACTCTTTCTGATGTTACATCGGTCATTCAAAAGTCAATATTTGACCAAATGTACTAAAATCGGGCCCAAGAGTCGTCTATTTTGAACTTTTTAGTTCTACCCTATTGACTCCTTCTGGCGATAGTTCAGCCAATTTTTGAAGCACTGAAAATATTTCAGTCCTTGATCTTGAAGTTTCTATTCTTACCCGATTGACTCCTTCTTGTGATACATTAGCCTTAGAGTAGCCAATATTTGACCCATTGAACATGTTTCAGTCAAGGATCTTGAAATTTCTATACCTACTTTTTGACTCTTTCTGATGTTACATCGGTCATTCAGAAATCCATATTTGACCAAATGTACTAATATCGGGCCCAAGAGTCGTCGATTTTGAACTTTCTATTTCTACCCAATTGATTCCTTCTAGTGATAAATTAGCCATAGAGTAGCCAATATTTGACCCATTGAACATGTTTCAGTCATGGATCTTGAAATTTCTATACCTACTAATTGACTCTTTCTGATGTTACATCGGTCATTCAAAAGTCAATATTTGACCAAATGTACTAAAATCGGGCCCAAGAGTCGTCTATTTTGAACTTTTTAGTTCTACCCTATTGACTCCTTCTGGCGATAGTTCAGCCAATTTTTGAAGCACTGAAAATATTTCAGTCCTTGATCTTGAACTTTCTATTCTTACCCAATTGACTCCTTCTTGTGATACATTAGCCTTAGAGTAGCCAATATTTGACCCATTGAACATGTTTCAGTCAAGGATCTTGAAATTTCTATACCTACTTTTTGACTCTTTCTGATGTTACATCGGTCATTCAGAAATCCATATTTGACCAAATGTACTAATATCGGGCCCAAGAGTCGTCGATTTTGAACTTTTTAGATCTACCCTATTGACTCCTTCTGGAGATAGTTCAGCCAATTTTTGACCCACTGTAAATATTTCAGTCCTTGATCTTGAACTTTCTATTCCTACCCAATTGACTCCTTCTTGTGATACATTAGCCTTAGAGTAGCCAATATTTTACCCATTGGACATGTTTCAGTTATGGATCTTGAAATTTTTATACCTATTTATTGACTCTTTCTGATGTTATATCGGTCATTCAAAAGTCAATATTTGACCAAATGTACTAAAATCGGGCCCAAGAGTCTTCGATTTTGAACTTTCTATTTCTACCCAATTGACTCCTTCTGGTGATAAATTAGCGACAGAGTAGCCAATATTTTACCCATTGGACATGTTTCAGTGATTTAACTTGAAATTTCTATACCTACTAATTGACTCTTTCTGATGTTACATCGGTCATTCAAAAGTCAATATTTGACCAAATGTACTAAAATCGGGCCCAAGAGTCGTCAATTTTGAACTTTTTAGTTCTACCCTATTGACTCTTTCTGGAGATAGTTCAGCCAAATTTTGACCCACTGAAAATATATCTGTCCTTGATCTTGAACTTTCTATTCCTACCCAATTGACTCCTTCTTGTAATACATTAGCCTTAGAGTAGCCAATATTTTACCCATTGGACATGTTTCAGTTATGCATCTTGAAATTTTTATACCTACTCATTGACTCTTTCTGATGTTATATCAGTCATTCAGAAATCCATATTTGAACAAATGTACTAATATCGGGCCCAAGAGTCGTCGATTTTGAACTTTCTATTTCTACCCAATTGATTCCTTCTGATGATAAATTAGCGATAGAGTAGCCAATATTTGACCCATTGAACATGTTTCAGTCATGGATCAGGAAATTTCTATACCTACTTATTGACTCTTTCTGATGTTACATCGGTCATTCAAAAGTCAATATTTGACCAAATGTACTAATATCGGGCCAAAGAGTCGTCGATTTTGAACTTTCTATTTCTACCCAATTGACTCCTTCAGGCAATAGTTCAGACAATTTTTTAAAGACTGAAAATATTTCAGTCCTTGATCTTGAAGTTTCTATTCCTACCCAATTGACTCCTTCTTGTGATATATTAGCCTTAGAGAAGCCAATATTTTACCCATTGGACATGTTTCAGTGATGGATCTTGAAATTTCTATACCTACTTATTGACTCTTTCTGATGTTACATCGGTCATTCAAAAGTCAATATTTGACCAAATGTACTAAAATCGGGCCCAAGAGTCGTCTATTATGAACTTTTTAGTTCTACCCCATTGACTCCTTCTGGCGATAGTTCAGCCAAATTTTGACCCACTGAAAATATTTCAGTCCTTGATCTTGAACTTTCTATTCCTACCCAATTGACTCCTTCTTGTGATACATTAGCCTTAGAGTAGCCAATATTTTACCCATTGGACATGTTTCAGTTATGCATCTTGAAATTTTTATACCTACTCATTGACTCTTTCTGAATTTAGGTCAATCATTCAGAAATCCATATTTGACCAAATGTACTAATATCGGGCCCAAGAGTCGTCGATTTTGAACTTTCTATTTCTACCCAATTGACTCCTTCTGGTGATAAATTAGCCTTAGAGTAGCCAATATTTTACCCATTGGACATGTTTCAGTTATGGATCTTGAAATTTCTATACCTACTTATTGACTCTTTCTGATATTACATCGGTCATTCAAAAGTCAATATTTGACCAAATGTACTAAAATCGGGCCCAAGAGTCGTCAATTTTGAACTTTTTAGTTCTACCCTATTTACTTCTTCTGGATATAGTTCAGCCAATTTTTGACCCACTGAAAATATTTCAGTCCTTGATCTTGAACTTTCTATTCCTACCCAGTTGACTCCTTCTGGTGATACATTAGCATTAGAGTAGCCAATATTTTACTCATTGGACATGTTTCAGTTATGGATCTTGAAATTCCTAAACCTACTTATTGACTCTTTCGGAATTTAGGTCAGTCATTCAAAAATCCATATTTGACCAAATGTACTAATATCGGGCCCAAGAGTCGTCGATTTTGAACTTTTTAGTTCTACCCTTTGAATCCTTCTGATGATGAATTGGCCATAGAGTAGCCAATATTTGACCCATTGAACATGTTTCAGTCAAGGAGCTTGAAATTTCTATACCTACTTATTGACTCTTTCTGATGTTATATCGGTCATTCAAAAGTCAATATTTGACCAAATGTACTAATATCAGGCCCAAGAGTCGTCGATTAAGAACTTTTTAGTTCTACCCATATTGACTCCTTCTTGCGATAGTTCAGCCAATTTTTGACCCACTGTAAATATTTCAGTCCTTGATCTTGAACTTTCTATTCCTACCCAATTGACTCCTTCTTGTGATACATTAGCCTTAGAGTAGCCAATATTTTACCCATTGGACATGTTTCAGTTATGGATCTTGAAATTTTTATACTTATTTATTGACTCTTTCTGATGTTATATCGGTCATTCAAAAGTCAATATTTGACCAAATGTACTAAAATCGGGCCCAAGAGTCTTCGATTTTGAACTTTCTATTTCTACCCAATTGACTCCTTCTGGTGATAAATTAGCGACAGAGTAGCCAATATTTTACCCATTGGACATGTTTCAGTGATTTAACTTGAAATTTCTATACCTACTAATTGACTCTTCTTATGTTACATCGGTCATTCAAAAGTCAATATTTGACCAAATGTACTAAAATCGGGCCCAAGAGTCGTCAATTTTGAACTTTTTAGTTCTACCCTATTGACTCTTTCTGGAGATAGTTCAGCCAAATTTTGACCCACTGAAAATATATCAGTCCTTGATCTTGAACTTTCTATTCCTACCCAATTGACTCCTTCTTGTAATACATTAGCCTTAGAGTAGCCAATATTTTACCCATTGGACATGTTTCAGTTATGCATCTTGAAATTTTTATACCTACTCATTGACTCTTTCTGATGTTATATCAGTCATTCAGAAATCCATATTTGAACAAATGTACTAATATCGGGCCCAAGAGTCGTCGATTTTGAACTTTCTATTTCTACCCAATTGACTCCTTCTGATGATAAATTAGCGATAGAGTAGCCAATATTTGACCCATTGAACATGTTTCAGTCATGGATCAGGAAATTTCTATACCTACTTATTGACTCTTTCTGATGTTACATCGGTCATTCAAAAGTCAATATTTGACCAAATGTACTAATATCGGGCCCAAGAGTCGTCGATTTTGAACTTTCTATTTCTACCCAATTGACTCCTTCAGGCAATAGTTCAGACAATTTTTTAAAGACTGAAAATATTTCAGTCCTTGATCTTGAAGTTTCTATTCCTACCCAATTGACTCCTTCTTGTGATATATTAGCCTTAGAGAAGCCAATATTTTACCCATTGGACATGTTTCAGTGATGGATCTTGAAATTTCTATACCTACTTATTGACTCTTTCTGATGTTACATCGGTCATTCAAAAGTCAATATTTGACCAAATGTACTAAAATCGGGCCCAAGAGTCGTCTATTATGAACTTTTTAGTTCTACCCCATTGACTCCTTCTGGCGATAGTTCAGCCAAATTTTGACCCACTGAAAATATTTCAGTCCTTGATCTTGAACTTTCTATTCCTACCCAATTGACTCCTTCTTGTGATACATTAGCCTTAGAGTAGCCAATATTTTACCCATTGGACATGTTTCAGTTATGCATCTTGAAATTTTTATACCTACTCATTGACTCTTTCTGAATTTAGGTTAATCATTCAGAAATCCATATTTGACCAAATGTACTAATATCGGGCCCAAGAGTCGTCGATTTTGAACTTTCTATTTCTACCCAATTGACTCCTTCTGGTGATAAATTAGCCTTAGAGTAGCCAATATTTTACCCATTGGACATGTTTCAGTTATGGATCTTGAAATTTCTATACCTACTTATTGACTCTTTCTGATATTACATCGGTCATTCAAAAGTCAATATTTGACCAAATGTACTAAAATCGGGCCCAAGAGTCGTCAATTTTGAACTTTTTAGTTCTACCCTATTTACTTCTTCTGGATATAGTTCAGCCAATTTTTGACCCACTGAAAATATTTCAGTCCTTGATCTTGAACTTTCTATTCCTACCCAGTTGACTCCTTCTGGTGATACATTAGCATTAGAGTAGCCAATATTTTACTCATTGGACATGTTTCAGTTATGGATCTTGAAATTCCTAAACCTACTTATTGACTCTTTCAGAATTTAGGTCAGTCATTCAGAAATCCATATTTGACCAAATGTACTAATATCGGGCCCAAGAGTCGTCGATTTTGAACTTTTTAGTTCTACCCTTTGAATCCTTCTGATGATGAATTGGCCATAGAGTAGCCAATATTTGACCCATTGAACATGTTTCAGTCAAGGAGCTTGAAATTTCTATACCTACTTATTGACTCTTTCTGATGTTATATCGGTCATTCAAAAGTCAATATTTGACCAAATGTACTAATATCAGGCCCAAGAGTCGTCGATTAAGAACTTTTTAGTTCTACCCATATTGACTCCTTCTTGCGATACTTCAGCCAATTTTTGACCCACTGTAAATATTTCAGTCCTTGATCTTGAACTTTCTATTCCTACCCAATTGACTCCTTCTTGTGATACATTAGCCTTAGAGTAGCCAATATTTTACCCATTGGACATGTTTCAGTTATGGATCTTGAAATTTTTATACCTATTTATTGACTCTTTCTGATGTTACATCGGTCATTCAAAAGTCAATATTTGACCAAATGTACTAAAATCGGGCCCAAGAGTCGTCTATTATGAACTTTTTAGTTCTACCCCATTGACTCCTTCTGGCGATAGTTCAGCCAAATTTTGACCCACTGAAAATATTTCAGTCCTTGATCTTGAACTTTCTATTCCTACCCAATTGACTCCTTCTTGTGATACATTAGCCTTAGAGTAGCCAATATTTTACCCATTGGACATGTTTCAGTTATGGATCTTGAAATTTTTATACCTATTTATTGACTCTTTCTGATGTTATATCGGTCATTCAAAAGTCAATATTTGACCAAATGTACTAAAATCGGGCCCAAGAGTCTTCGATTTTGAACTTTCTATTTCTACCCAATTGACTCCTTCTGGTGATAAATTAGCGACAGAGTAGCCAATATTTTACCCATTGGACATGTTTCAGTGATTTAACTTGAAATTTCTATACCTACTAATTGACTCTTTCTGATGTTACATCGGTCATTCAAAAGTCAATATTTGAGCAAATGTACTAAAATCGGGCCCAAGAGTCGTCAATTTTGAACTTTTTAGTTCTACCCTATTGACTCTTTCTGGAGATAGTTCAGCCAATTTTTGACCCACTGAAAATATATCAGTCCTTGATCTTGAACTTTCTATTCCTACCCAATTGACTCCTTCTTGTGATACATTAGCCTTAGAGTAGCCAATATTTTACCCATTGGACATGTTTCAGTTATGCATCTTGAAATTTTTATACCTACTCATTGACTCTTTCTGATGTTATATCAGTCATTCAGAAATCCATATTTGAACAAATGTACTAATATCGGGCCCAAGAGTCGTCGATTTTGAACTTTCTATTTCTACCCAATTGACTCCTTCTGGTGATAAATTAGCGATAGAGTAGCCAATATTTGACCCATTGAACATGTTTCAGTCATGGATCAGGAAATTTCTATACCTACTTATTGACTCTTTCTGATGTTACATCGGTCATTCAAAAGTCAATATTTGACCAAATGTACTAATATCGGGCCCAAGAGTCGTCGATTTTGAACTTTCTATTTCTACCCAATTGACTCCTTCAGGCAATAGTTCAGACAATTTTTTAAAGACTGAAAATATTTCAGTCCTTGATCTTGAAGTTTCTATTCCTACCCAATTGACTCCTTCTTGTGATATATTAGCCTTAGAGTAGCCAATATTTTACCCATTGGACATGTTTCAGTGATGGATCTTGAAATGTCTATACCTACTTATTGACTCTTTCTGATGTTACATCGGTCATTCCAAAGTCAATATTTGACCAAATGTACTAAAATCGGGCCCAAGAGTCGTCTATTATGAACTTTTTAGTTCTACCCCATTGACTCCTTCTGGCGATAGTTCAGCCAAATTTTGACCCACTGAAAATATTTCAGTCCTTGATCTTGAACTTTCTATTCCTACCCAATTGACTCCTTCTTGTGATACATTAGCCTTAGAGTAGCCAATATTTTACCCATTGGACATGTTTCAGTTATGCATCTTGAAATTTTTATACCTACTCATTGACTCTTTCTGAATTTAGGTCAATCATTCAGAAATCCATATTTGACCAAATGTACTAATATCGGGCCCAAGAGTCGTCGATTTTGAACTTTCTATTTCTACCCAATTGACTCCTTCTGGTGATAAATTAGCCTTAGAGTAGCCAATATTTTACCCATTGGACATGTTTCAGTTATGGATCTTGAAATTTCTATACCTACTTATTGACTCTTTCTGATATTACATCGGTCATTCAAAAGTCAATATTTGACCAAATGTACTAAAATCGGGCCCAAGAGTCGTCAATTTTGAACTTTTGAGTTCTACCCTATTGACTTCTTCTGGATATAGTTCAGCCAATTTTTGACCCACTGAAAATATTTCAGTCCTTGGTTTTGAACTTTCTACTTCTACCCAATTGACCCCTTCTTGTGATACATTAGCATTAGAGTAGCCAATATTTTACTCATTGGACATGTTTCAGTTATGGATCTTGAAATTCCTAAACCTACTTATTGACTCTTTCGGAATTTAGGTCAGTCATTCAGAAATCCATATTTGACCAAATGTACTAATATCGGGCCCAAGAGTCGTCGATTTTGAACTTTTTAGTTCTACCCTTTGAATCCTTCTGATGATGAATTGGCCATAGAGTAGCCAATATTTGACCCATTGAACATGTTTCAGTCAAGGAGCTTGAAATTTCTATACCTACTTATTGACTCTTTCTGATGTTATATCGGTCATTCAAAAGTCAATATTTGACCAAATGTACTAATATCAGGCCCAAGAGTCGTCGATTAAGAACTTTTTAGTTCTACCCATATTGACTCCTTCTTGCGATAGTTCAGCCAATTTTTGACCCACTGAAAATATTTCAGTCCTTGATCTTGAACTTTCTATTCCTACCCAGTTGACTCCTTCTTGTGATACATTAGCATTAGAGTAGCCAATATTTTACTCATTGGACATGTTTCAGTTATGGATCTTGAAATTTCTAAACCTATTTATTGACTCTTTCTGATGTTACATCGGCCATTCAAAAGTCAATATTTGACCAAATGTACTAAAATCGGGCCCAAGAGTCGTCTATTTTGAACTTTTTAGATCTACCCTATTGACTCCTTCTGGAGATAGTTCAGCCAATTTTTGACCCACTGTAAATATTTCAGTCCTTGATCTTGAACTTTCTATTCCTACCCAATTGACTCCTTCTTGTGATACATTAGCCTTAGAGTAGCCAATATTTTACTCATTGGACATGTTTCAGTTATGGATCTTGAAATTCCTAAACCTACTTATTGACTCTTTCGGAATTTAGGTCAGTCATTCAGAAATCCATATTTGACCAAATGTACTAATATCGGGCCCAAGAGTCGTCGATTTTGAACTTTTTAGTTCTACCCTTTGAATCCTTCTGATGATGAATTGGCCATAGAGTAGCCAATATTTGACCCATTGAACATGTTTCAGTCAAGGAGCTTGAAATTTCTATACCTACTTATTGACTCTTTCTGATGTTATATCGGTCATTCAAAAGTCAATATTTGACCAAATGTACTAATATCAGGCCCAAGAGTCGTCGATTAAGAACTTTTTAGTTCTACCCATATTGACTCCTTCTTGCGATAGTTCAGCCAATTTTTGACCCACTGAAAATATTTCAGTCCTTGATCTTGAACTTTCTATTCCTACCCAGTTGACTCCTTCTTGTGATACATTAGCATTAGAGTAGCCAATATTTTACTCATTGGACATGTTTCAGTTATGGATCTTGAAATTTCTAAACCTATTTATTGACTCTTTCTGATGTTACATCGGCCATTCAAAAGTCAATATTTGACCAAATGTACTAAAATCGGGCCCAAGAGTCGTCTATTTTGAACTTTTTAGATCTACCCTATTGACTCCTTCTGGAGATAGTTCAGCCAATTTTTGACCCACTGTAAATATTTCAGTCCTTGATCTTGAACTTTCTATTCCTACCCAATTGACTCCTTCTTGTGATACATTAGCCTTAGAGTAGCCAATATTTTACCCATTGGACATGTTTCAGTTATGGATCTTGAAATTTTTATACCTATTTATTGACTCTTTCTGATGTTATATCGGTCATTCAAAAGTCAATATTTGACCAAATGTACTAAAATCGGGCCCAAGAGTCTTCGATTTTGAACTTTCTATTTCTACCCAATTGACTCCTTCTGGTGATAAATTAGCGACAGAGTAGCCAATATTTTACCCATTGGACATGTTTCAGTGATTTAACTTGAAATTTCTATACCTACTAATTGACTCTTTCTGATGTTACATCGGTCATTCAAAAGTCAATATTTGACCAAATGTACTAAAATCGGGCCCAAGAGTCGTCAATTTTGAACTTTTTAGTTCTACCCTATTGACTCTTTCTGGAGATAGTTCAGCCAAATTTTGACCCACTGAAAATATATCTGTCCTTGATCTTGAACTTTCTATTCCTACCCAATTGACTCCTTCTTGTAATACATTAGCCTTAGAGTAGCCAATATTTTACCCATTGGACATGTTTCAGTTATGCATCTTGAAATTTTTATACCTACTCATTGACTCTTTCTGATGTTATATCAGTCATTCAGAAATCCATATTTGAACAAATGTACTAATATCGGGCCCAAGAGTCGTCGATTTTGAACTTTCTATTTCTACCCAATTGATTCCTTCTGATGATAAATTAGCGATAGAGTAGCCAATATTTGACCCATTGAACATGTTTCAGTCATGGATCAGGAAATTTCTATACCTACTTATTGACTCTTTCTGATGTTACATCGGTCATTCAAAAGTCAATATTTGACCAAATGTACTAATATCGGGCCAAAGAGTCGTCGATTTTGAACTTTCTATTTCTACCCAATTGACTCCTTCAGGCAATAGTTCAGACAATTTTTTAAAGACTGAAAATATTTCAGTCCTTGATCTTGAAGTTTCTATTCCTACCCAATTGACTCCTTCTTGTGATATATTAGCCTTAGAGAAGCCAATATTTTACCCATTGGACATGTTTCAGTGATGGATCTTGAAATTTCTATACCTACTTATTGACTCTTTCTGATGTTACATCGGTCATTCAAAAGTCAATATTTGACCAAATGTACTAAAATCGGGCCCAAGAGTCGTCTATTATGAACTTTTTAGTTCTACCCCATTGACTCCTTCTGGCGATAGTTCAGCCAAATTTTGACCCACTGAAAATATTTCAGTCCTTGATCTTGAACTTTCTATTCCTACCCAATTGACTCCTTCTTGTGATACATTAGCCTTAGAGTAGCCAATATTTTACCCATTGGACATGTTTCAGTTATGCATCTTGAAATTTTTATACCTACTCATTGACTCTTTCTGAATTTAGGTCAATCATTCAGAAATCCATATTTGACCAAATGTACTAATATCGGGCCCAAGAGTCGTCGATTTTGAACTTTCTATTTCTACCCAATTGACTCCTTCTGGTGATAAATTAGCCTTAGAGTAGCCAATATTTTACCCATTGGACATGTTTCAGTTATGGATCTTGAAATTTCTATACCTACTTATTGACTCTTTCTGATATTACATCGGTCATTCAAAAGTCAATATTTGACCAAATGTACTAAAATCGGGCCCAAGAGTCGTCAATTTTGAACTTTTTAGTTCTACCCTATTTACTTCTTCTGGATATAGTTCAGCCAATTTTTGACCCACTGAAAATATTTCAGTCCTTGATCTTGAACTTTCTATTCCTACCCAGTTGACTCCTTCTGGTGATACATTAGCATTAGAGTAGCCAATATTTTACTCATTGGACATGTTTCAGTTATGGATCTTGAAATTCCTAAACCTACTTATTGACTCTTTCGGAATTTAGGTCAGTCATTCAAAAATCCATATTTGACCAAATGTACTAATATCGGGCCCAAGAGTCGTCGATTTTGAACTTTTTAGTTCTACCCTTTGAATCCTTCTGATGATGAATTGGCCATAGAGTAGCCAATATTTGACCCATTGAACATGTTTCAGTCAAGGAGCTTGAAATTTCTATACCTACTTATTGACTCTTTCTGATGTTATATCGGTCATTCAAAAGTCAATATTTGACCAAATGTACTAATATCAGGCCCAAGAGTCGTCGATTAAGAACTTTTTAGTTCTACCCATATTGACTCCTTCTTGCGATAGTTCAGCCAATTTTTGACCCACTGTAAATATTTCAGTCCTTGATCTTGAACTTTCTATTCCTACCCAATTGACTCCTTCTTGTGATACATTAGCCTTAGAGTAGCCAATATTTTACCCATTGGACATGTTTCAGTTATGGATCTTGAAATTTTTATACTTATTTATTGACTCTTTCTGATGTTATATCGGTCATTCAAAAGTCAATATTTGACCAAATGTACTAAAATCGGGCCCAAGAGTCTTCGATTTTGAACTTTCTATTTCTACCCAATTGACTCCTTCTGGTGATAAATTAGCGACAGAGTAGCCAATATTTTACCCATTGGACATGTTTCAGTGATTTAACTTGAAATTTCTATACCTACTAATTGACTCTTCTTATGTTACATCGGTCATTCAAAAGTCAATATTTGACCAAATGTACTAAAATCGGGCCCAAGAGTCGTCAATTTTGAACTTTTTAGTTCTACCCTATTGACTCTTTCTGGAGATAGTTCAGCCAAATTTTGACCCACTGAAAATATATCAGTCCTTGATCTTGAACTTTCTATTCCTACCCAATTGACTCCTTCTTGTAATACATTAGCCTTAGAGTAGCCAATATTTTACCCATTGGACATGTTTCAGTTATGCATCTTGAAATTTTTATACCTACTCATTGACTCTTTCTGATGTTATATCAGTCATTCAGAAATCCATATTTGAACAAATGTACTAATATCGGGCCCAAGAGTCGTCGATTTTGAACTTTCTATTTCTACCCAATTGACTCCTTCTGATGATAAATTAGCGATAGAGTAGCCAATATTTGACCCATTGAACATGTTTCAGTCATGGATCAGGAAATTTCTATACCTACTTATTGACTCTTTCTGATGTTATATCGGTCATTCAAAAGTCAATATTTGACCAAATGTACTAATATCGGGCCCAAGAGTCGTCGATTTTGAACTTTCTATTTCTACCCAATTGACTCCTTCAGGCAATAGTTCAGACAATTTTTTAAAGACTGAAAATATTTCAGTCCTTGATCTTGAAGTTTCTATTCCTACCCAATTGACTCCTTCTTGTGATATATTAGCCTTAGAGAAGCCAATATTTTACCCATTGGACATGTTTCAGTGATGGATCTTGAAATTTCTATACCTACTTATTGACTCTTTCTGATGTTACATCGGTCATTCAAAAGTCAATATTTGACCAAATGTACTAAAATCGGGCCCAAGAGTCGTCTATTATGAACTTTTTAGTTCTACCCCATTGACTCCTTCTGGCGATAGTTCAGCCAAATTTTGACCCACTGAAAATATTTCAGTCCTTGATCTTGAACTTTCTATTCCTACCCAATTGACTCCTTCTTGTGATACATTAGCCTTAGAGTAGCCAATATTTTACCCATTGGACATGTTTCAGTTATGCATCTTGAAATTTTTATACCTACTCATTGACTCTTTCTGAATTTAGGTTAATCATTCAGAAATCCATATTTGACCAAATGTACTAATATCGGGCCCAAGAGTCGTCGATTTTGAACTTTCTATTTCTACCCAATTGACTCCTTCTGGTGATAAATTAGCCTTAGAGTAGCCAATATTTTACCCATTGGACATGTTTCAGTTATGGATCTTGAAATTTCTATACCTACTTATTGACTCTTTCTGATATTACATCGGTCATTCAAAAGTCAATATTTGACCAAATGTACTAAAATCGGGCCCAAGAGTCGTCAATTTTGAACTTTTTAGTTCTACCCTATTTACTTCTTCTGGATATAGTTCAGCCAATTTTTGACCCACTGAAAATATTTCAGTCCTTGATCTTGAACTTTCTATTCCTACCCAGTTGACTCCTTCTGGTGATACATTAGCATTAGAGTAGCCAATATTTTACTCATTGGACATGTTTCAGTTATGGATCTTGAAATTCCTAAACCTACTTATTGACTCTTTCAGAATTTAGGTCAGTCATTCAGAAATCCATATTTGACCAAATGTACTAATATCGGGCCCAAGAGTCGTCGATTTTGAACTTTTTAGTTCTACCCTTTGAATCCTTCTGATGATGAATTGGCCATAGAGTAGCCAATATTTGACCCATTGAACATGTTTCAGTCAAGGAGCTTGAAATTTCTATACCTACTTATTGACTCTTTCTGATGTTATATCGGTCATTCAAAAGTCAATATTTGACCAAATGTACTAATATCAGGCCCAAGAGTCGTCGATTAAGAACTTTTTAGTTCTACCCATATTGACTCCTTCTTGCGATACTTCAGCCAATTTTTGACCCACTGTAAATATTTCAGTCCTTGATCTTGAACTTTCTATTCCTACCCAATTGACTCCTTCTTGTGATACATTAGCCTTAGAGTAGCCAATATTTTACCCATTGGACATGTTTCAGTTATGGATCTTGAAATTTTTATACCTATTTATTGACTCTTTCTGATGTTACATCGGTCATTCAAAAGTCAATATTTGACCAAATGTACTAAAATCGGGCCCAAGAGTCGTCTATTATGAACTTTTTAGTTCTACCCCATTGACTCCTTCTGGCGATAGTTCAGCCAAATTTTGACCCACTGAAAATATTTCAGTCCTTGATCTTGAACTTTCTATTCCTACCCAATTGACTCCTTCTTGTGATACATTAGCCTTAGAGTAGCCAATATTTTACCCATTGGACATGTTTCAGTTATGGATCTTGAAATTTTTATACCTATTTATTGACTCTTTCTGATGTTATATCGGTCATTCAAAAGTCAATATTTGACCAAATGTACTAAAATCGGGCCCAAGAGTCTTCGATTTTGAACTTTCTATTTCTACCCAATTGACTCCTTCTGGTGATAAATTAGCGACAGAGTAGCCAATATTTTACCCATTGGACATGTTTCAGTGATTTAACTTGAAATTTCTATACCTACTAATTGACTCTTTCTGATGTTACATCGGTCATTCAAAAGTCAATATTTGAGCAAATGTACTAAAATCGGGCCCAAGAGTCGTCAATTTTGAACTTTTTAGTTCTACCCTATTGACTCTTTCTGGAGATAGTTCAGCCAATTTTTGACCCACTGAAAATATATCAGTCCTTGATCTTGAACTTTCTATTCCTACCCAATTGACTCCTTCTTGTGATACATTAGCCTTAGAGTAGCCAATATTTTACCCATTGGACATGTTTCAGTTATGCATCTTGAAATTTTTATACCTACTCATTGACTCTTTCTGATGTTATATCAGTCATTCAGAAATCCATATTTGAACAAATGTACTAATATCGGGCCCAAGAGTCGTCGATTTTGAACTTTCTATTTCTACCCAATTGACTCCTTCTGGTGATAAATTAGCGATAGAGTAGCCAATATTTGACCCATTGAACATGTTTCAGTCATGGATCAGGAAATTTCTATACCTACTTATTGACTCTTTCTGATGTTACATCGGTCATTCAAAAGTCAATATTTGACCAAATGTACTAATATCGGGCCCAAGAGTCGTCGATTTTGAACTTTCTATTTCTACCCAATTGACTCCTTCAGGCAATAGTTCAGACAATTTTTTAAAGACTGAAAATATTTCAGTCCTTGATCTTGAAGTTTCTATTCCTACCCAATTGACTCCTTCTTGTGATATATTAGCCTTAGAGTAGCCAATATTTTACCCATTGGACATGTTTCAGTGATGGATCTTGAAATGTCTATACCTACTTATTGACTCTTTCTGATGTTACATCGGTCATTCCAAAGTCAATATTTGACCAAATGTACTAAAATCGGGCCCAAGAGTCGTCTATTATGAACTTTTTAGTTCTACCCCATTGACTCCTTCTGGCGATAGTTCAGCCAAATTTTGACCCACTGAAAATATTTCAGTCCTTGATCTTGAACTTTCTATTCCTACCCAATTGACTCCTTCTTGTGATACATTAGCCTTAGAGTAGCCAATATTTTACCCATTGGACATGTTTCAGTTATGCATCTTGAAATTTTTATACCTACTCATTGACTCTTTCTGAATTTAGGTCAATCATTCAGAAATCCATATTTGACCAAATGTACTAATATCGGGCCCAAGAGTCGTCGATTTTGAACTTTCTATTTCTACCCAATTGACTCCTTCTGGTGATAAATTAGCCTTAGAGTAGCCAATATTTTACCCATTGGACATGTTTCAGTTATGGATCTTGAAATTTCTATACCTACTTATTGACTCTTTCTGATATTACATCGGTCATTCAAAAGTCAATATTTGACCAAATGTACTAAAATCGGGCCCAAGAGTCGTCAATTTTGAACTTTTGAGTTCTACCCTATTGACTTCTTCTGGATATAGTTCAGCCAATTTTTGACCCACTGAAAATATTTCAGTCCTTGGTTTTGAACTTTCTACTTCTACCCAATTGACCCCTTCTTGTGATACATTAGCCTTAGAGTAGCCAATATTTTACCCATTGGACATGTTTCAGTTATGCATCTTGAAATTTTTATACCTACTCATTGACTCTTTCTGATGTTATATCAGTCATTCAGAAATCCATATTTGAACAAATGTACTAATATCGGGCCCAAGAGTCGTCGATTTTGAACTTTCTATTTCTACCCAATTGACTCCTTCTGGTGATAAATTAGCGATAGAGTAGCCAATATTTGACCCATTGAACATGTTTCAGTCATGGATCAGGAAATTTCTATACCTACTTATTGACTCTTTCTGATGTTACATCGGTCATTCAAAAGTCAATATTTGACCAAATGTACTAATATCGGGCCCAAGAGTCGTCGATTTTGAACTTTCTATTTCTACCCAATTGACTCCTTCAGGCAATAGTTCAGACAATTTTTTAAAGACTGAAAATATTTCAGTCCTTGATCTTGAAGTTTCTATTCCTACCCAATTGACTCCTTCTTGTGATATATTAGCCTTAGAGTAGCCAATATTTTACCCATTGGACATGTTTCAGTGATGGATCTTGAAATTTCTATACCTACTTATTGACTCTTTCTGATGTTACATCGGTCATTCAAAAGTCAATATTTGACCAAATGTACTAAAATCGGGCCCAAGAGTCGTCTATTATGAACTTTTTAGTTCTACCCCATTGACTCCTTCTGGCGATAGTTCAGCCAAATTTTGACCCACTGAAAATATTTCAGTCCTTGATCTTGAACTTTCTATTCCTACCCAATTGACTCCTTCTTGTGATACATTAGCCTTAGAGTAGCCAATATTTTACCCATTGGACATGTTTCAGTTATGCATCTTGAAATTTTTATACCTACTCATTGACTCTTTCTGAATTTAGGTCAATCATTCAGAAATCCATATTTGACCAAATGTACTAATATCGGGCCCAAGAGTCGTCGATTTTGAACTTTCTATTTCTACCCAATTGACTCCTTCTGGTGATAAATTAGCCTTAGAGTAGCCAATATTTTACCCATTGGACATGTTTCAGTTATGGATCTTGAAATTTCTATACCTACTTATTGACTCTTTCTGATATTACATCGGTCATTCAAAAGTCAATATTTGACCAAATGTACTAAAATCGGGCCCAAGAGTCGTCAATTTTGAACTTTTGAGTTCTACCCTATTGACTTCTTCTGGATATAGTTCAGCCAATTTTTGACCCACTGAAAATATTTCAGTCCTTGGTTTTGAACTTTCTACTTCTACCCAATTGACCCCTTCTTGTGATACATTAGCCTTAGAGTAGCCAATATTTTACCCATTGGACATGTTTCAGTTATGGATTTTGAAATTTTTATACATATTTATTGACTCTTTCTGATGTTATATCGGTCATTCAAAGTCAATATTTGACCAAATGTACTAATATCGGGTCCAAGAGTTGTCTATTTTGAACTTTTTAGTTCTACCCTTTGACTCCTTCTGATGATAAATTAGCCATAGAGTAGCCAATATTTGACCAATTGAACAAGTTTGAGTCAAGGAGCTTGAAATTTCTATACCTACTTATTGACTCTTTCTGATGTTACATCAGCCATTCAAAAGTCAATATTTGACCAAATGTACTAAAATCAGGCCCAAGAGTCGTCTATTTTGAACTTTTTAGTTCTACACTATTGACTCTTTCTGGAGATAGTTCAGCCAATTTTTGACCCACTGAAAATATTTCAGTCCTTGATCTTGAACTTTCTATTCCTACCCAATTGAATCCTTCTTGTGATACATTTGCCTTAGAGTAACCAATATTTTACTCATTGGACATGTTTCAGTTATGGATCTTGAAATTCCTAAACCTACTTATTGACTCTTTCTGAATTTAGGTCAGTCATTCAGAAATCCATATTTGACCAAATGTACTAATATCGGGCCCAAGAGTCGTCGATTTTGAACTTTTTAGTTCTACCCTTTGACTCCTTCTGATGATGAATTGGCCATAGAGTAGCCAATATTTGACCCATTGAACATGTTTCAGTTATGGATCTTGAAATTTTTATACCTATTTATTGACTCTTTCTGATGTTATATCGGTCATTCAAAAGTCAATATTTGACCAAATGTACTAAAATCGGGCCCAAGAGTCTTCGATTTTGAACTTTCTATTTCTACCCAATTGACTCCTTCTGGTGATAAATTAGCGACAGAGTAGCCAATATTTTAGCCATTGGACATGTTTCAGTGATTTAACTTGAAATTTCTATATCTACTAATTGACTCTTTCTGATGTTACATCGGTCATTCAAAAGTCAATATTTGACCAAATGTACTAAAATCGGGCCCAAGAGTCGTCAATTTTGAACTTTTTAGTTCTACCCCATTGACTCTTTCTGGAGATAGTTCAGCCAATTTTTGACCCACTGAAAATATATCAGTCCTTGATCTTGAACTTTCTATTCCTACCCAATTGACTCCTTCTTGTGATACATTAGCCTTAGAGTAGCCAATATTTTACCCATTGGACATGTTTCAGTTATGCATCTTGAAATTTTTATACCTACTCATTGACTCTTTCTGATGTTATATCAGTCATTCAGAAATCCATATTTGAACAAATGTACTAATATCGGGCCCAAGAGTCGTCGATTTTGAACTTTCTATTTCTACCCAATTGACTCCTTCTGGTGATAAATTAGCGATAGAGTAGCCAATATTTTACCCATTGGACATGTTTCAGTTATGGATTTTGAAATTTTTATACATATTTATTGACTCTTTCTGATGTTATATCGGTCATTCAAAAGTCAATATTTGACCAAATGTACTAATATCGGGCCCAAGAGTCGTCGATTTTGAACTTTCTATTTCTACCCAATTGACTCCTTCAGGCAATAGTTCAGACAATTTTTTAAAGACTGAAAATATTTCAGTCCTTGATCTTGAAGTTTCTATTCCTACCCAATTGACTCCTTCTTGTGATATATTAGCCTTAGAGTAGCCAATATTTTACCCATTGGACATGTTTCAGTGATGGATCTTGAAATTTCTATACCTACTTATTGACTCTTTCTGATGTTACATCGGTCATTCAAAAGTCAATATTTGACCAAATGTACTAAAATCGGGCCCAAGAGTCGTCTATTATGAACTTTTTAGTTCTACCCCATTGACTCCTTCTGGCGATAGTTCAGCCAAATTTTGACCCACTGAAAATATTTCAGTCCTTGATCTTGAACTTTCTATTCCTACCCAATTGACTCCTTCTTGTGATACATTAGCCTTAGAGTAGCCAATATTTTACCCATTGGACATGTTTCAGTTATGCATCTTGAAATTTTTATACCTACTCATTGACTCTTTCTGAATTTAGGTCAATCATTCAGAAATCCATATTTGACCAAATGTACTAATATCGGGCCCAAGAGTCGTCGATTTTGAACTTTCTATTTCTACCCAATTGACTCCTTCTGGTGATACATTAGCATTAGAGTAGCCAATATTTTACTCATTGGACATGTTTCAGTTATGGATCTTGAAATTTCTAAACCTACTTATTGACTCTTTCTGATGTTACATCAGCCATTCAAAAGTCAATATTTGACCAAATGTACTAAAATCAGGCCCAAGAGTCGTCTATTTTGAACTTTTTAGTTCTACACTATTGACTCTTTCTGGAGATAGTTCAGCCAATTTTTGACCCACTGAAAATATTTCAGTCCTTGATCTTGAACTTTCTATTCCTACCCAATTGAATCCTTCTTGTGATACATTTGCCTTAGAGTAACCAATATTTTACTCATTGGACATGTTTCAGTTATTGATCTTGAAATTCCTAAACCTACTTATTGACTCTTTCTGAATTTAGGTCAGTCATTCAGAAATCCATATTTGACCAAATGTACTAATATCGGGCCCAAGAGTCATCGATTTTGAACTTTTTAGTTCTACCCTTTGACTCCTTCTGATGATGAATTGGCCATAGAGTAGCCAATATTTGACCCATTGAACATGTTTCAGTTATGGATCTTGAAATTTTTATACCTATTTATTGACTCTTTCTGATGTTATATCGGTCATTCAAAAGTCAATATTTGACCAAATGTACTAAAATCGGGCCCAAGAGTCTTCGATTTTGAACTTTCTATTTCTACCCAATTGACTCCTTCTGGTGATAAATTAGCGACAGAGTAGCCAATATTTTAGCCATTGGACATGTTTCAGTGATTTAACTTGAAATTTCTATACCTACTAATTGACTCTTTCTGATGTTACATCGGTCATTCAAAAGTCAATATTTGACCAAATGTACTAAAATCGGGCCCAAGAGTCGTCAATTTTGAACTTTTTAGTTCTACCCCATTGACTCTTTCTGGAGATAGTTCAGCCAATTTTTGACCCACTGAAAATATATCAGTCCTTGATCTTGAACTTTCTATTCCTACCCAATTGACTCCTTCTTGTGATACATTAGCCTTAGAGTAGCCAATATTTTACCCATTGGACATGTTTCAGTTATGCATCTTGAAATTTTTATACCTACTCATTGACTCTTTCTGATGTTATATCAGTCATTCAGAAATCCATATTTGAACAAATGTACTAATATCGGGCCCAAGAGTCGTCGATTTTGAACTTTCTATTTCTACCCAATTGACTCCTTCTGGTGATAAATTAGCGATAGAGTAGCCAATATTTTACCCATTGGACATGTTTCAGTTATGGATTTTGAAATTTTTATACATATTTATTGACTCTTTCTGATGTTATATCGGTCATTCAAAAGTCAATATTTGACCAAATGTACTAATATCGGGCCCAAGAGTCGTCGATTTTGAACTTTCTATTTCTACCCAATTGACTCCTTCAGGCAATAGTTCAGACAATTTTTTAAAGACTGAAAATATTTCAGTCCTTGATCTTGAAGTTTCTATTCCTACCCAATTGACTCCTTCTTGTGATATATTAGCCTTAGAGTAGCCAATATTTTACCCATTGGACATGTTTCAGTGATGGATCTTGAAATTTCTATACCTACTTATTGACTCTTTCTGATGTTACATCGGTCATTCAAAAGTCAATATTTGACCAAATGTACTAAAATCGGGCCCAAGAGTCGTCTATTATGAACTTTTTAGTTCTACCCCATTGACTCCTTCTGGCGATAGTTCAGCCAAATTTTGACCCACTGAAAATATTTCAGTCCTTGATCTTGAACTTTCTATTCCTACCCAATTGACTCCTTCTTGTGATACATTAGCCTTAGAGTAGCCAATATTTTACCCATTGGACATGTTTCAGTTATGCATCTTGAAATTTTTATACCTACTCATTGACTCTTTCTGAATTTAGGTCAATCATTCAGAAATCCATATTTGACCAAATGTACTAATATCGGGCCCAAGAGTCGTCGATTTTGAACTTTCTATTTCTACCCAATTGACTCCTTCTGGTGATAAATTAGCCTTAGAGTAGCCAATATTTTACCCATTGGACATGTTTCAGTTATGGATCTTGAAATTTCTATACCTACTTATTGACTCTTTCTGATATTACATCGGTCATTCAAAAGTCAATATTTGACCAAATGTACTAAAATCGGGCCCAAGAGTCGTCAATTTTGAACTTTTGAGTTCTACCCTATTGACTTCTTCTGGATATAGTTCAGCCAATTTTTGACCCACTGAAAATATTTCAGTCCTTGGTTTTGAACTTTCTACTTCTACCCAATTGACTCCTTCTTGTGATACATTAGCCTTAGAGTAGCCAATATTTTACCCATTGGACATGTTTCAGTTATGTATCTTGAAATTTTTATACCTACTCATTGACTCTTTCTGAATTTAGGTCAATCATTCAGAAATCCATATTTGACCAAATGTACTAATATCGGGCCCAAGAGTCGTCGATTTTGAACTTTCTATTTCTACCCAATTGACTCCTTCTGGTGATAAATTAGCCTTAGAGTAGCCAATATTTTACCCATTGGACATGTTTCAGTTATGGATCTTGAAATTTCTATACCTACTTATTGACTCTTTCTGATATTACATCGGTCATTCAAAAGTCAATATTTGACCAAATGTACTAAAATCGGGCCCAAGAGTCGTCAATTTTGAACTTTTTAGTTCTACCCTATTGACTTCTTCTGGATATAGTTCAGCCAATTTTTGACCCACTGAAAATATTTCAGTCCTTGGTTTTGAACTTTCTACTTCTACCCAATTGACTCCTTCTTGTGATACATTAGCCTTAGAGTAGCCAATATTTTACCCATTGGACATGTTTCAGTTATGGATTTTGAAATTTTTATACATATTTATTGACTCTTTCTGATGTTATATCGGTCATTCAAAGTCAATATTTTACCAAATGTACTAATATCGGGTCCAAGAGTTGTCTATTTTGAGCTTTTTAGTTCTACCCTTTGACTCCTTCTGATGATAAATTAGCCATAGAGTAGCCAATATTTGACCCATTGAACATGTTTCAGTCAAGGAGCTTGAAATTTCTATACCTACTTATTGACTCTTTCTGATGTTATATCGGTCATTCAAAAGTCAATATTTGACCAAATGTACTAATATCAGGCCCAAGAGTCGTCGATTTTGAACTTTTTAGTTCTACCCTATTTACTCCTTCTTGCGATAGTTCAGCCAATTTTTGACCCACTGAAAATATTTCAGTCCTTGATCTTGAACTTTCTATTCCTACCCAGTTGACTCCTTCTGGTGATACATTAGCCTTAGAGTAGCCAATATTTTACCCATTGGACATGTTTCAGTTATGGATCTTGAAATTTTTATACCTACTCATTGACTCTTTCTGAATTTAGGTCAATCATTCAGAAATCCATATTTGACCAAATGTACTAATATCGGGCCCAAGAGTCGTCGATGTTGAACTTTCTATTTCTACCCAATTGACTCCTTCTGGTGATAAATTAGCCTTAGAGTAGCCAATATTTTACCCATTGGACATGTTTCAGTTATGGATCTTGAAATTTCTATACCTACTTATTGACTCTTTCTGATATTACATCGGTCATTCAAAAGTCAATATTTGACCAAATGTACTAATATCAGGCCCAAGAGTCGTCGATTTTGAACTTTTTAGTTCTACCCTATTTACTCCTTCTTGCGATAGTTCAGCCAATTTTTGACCCACTGAAAATATTTCAGTCCTTGATCTTGAACTTTCTATTCCTACCCAGTTGACTCCTTCTGGTGATACATTAGCCTTAGAGTAGCCAATATTTTACCCATTGGACATGTTTCAGTTATGGATCTTGAAATTTTTATACCTACTCATTGACTCTTTCTGAATTTAGGTCAATCATTCAGAAATCCATATTTGACCAAATGTACTAATATCGGGCCCAAGAGTCGTCGATGTTGAACTTTCTATTTCTACCCAATTGACTCCTTCTGGTGATAAATTAGCCTTAGAGTAGCCAATATTTTACCCATTGGACATGTTTCAGTTATGGATCTTGAAATTTCTATACCTACTTATTGACTCTTTCTGATATTACATCGGTCATTCAAAAGTCAATATTTGACCAAATGTACTAATATCAGGCCCAAGAGTCGTCGATTTTGAACTTTTTAGTTCTACCCTATTTACTCCTTCTTGCGATAGTTCAGCCAATTTTTGACCCACTGAAAATATTTCAGTCCTTGATCTTGAACTTTCTATTCCTACCCAGTTGACTCCTTCTGGTGATACATTAGCCTTAGAGTAGCCAATATTTTACCCATTGGACATGTTTCAGTTATGGATCTTGAAATTTTTATACCTACTCATTGACTCTTTCTGAATTTAGGTCAATCATTCAGAAATCCATATTTGACCAAATGTACTAATATCGGGCCCAAGAGTCATCGATGTTGAACTTTCTATTTCTACCCAATTGACTCCTTCTGGTGATAAATTAGCCTTAGAGTAGCCAATATTTTACCCATTGGACATGTTTCAGTTATGGATCTTGAAATTTCTATACCTACTTATTGACTCTTTCTGATATTACATCGGTCATTCAAAAGTCAATATTTGACCAAATGTACTAAAATCGGGCCCAAGAGTCGTCAATTTTGAACTTTTTATTTCTACCCTATTGACTTCTTCTGGATATAGTTCAGCCAATTTTTGACCCACTGAAAATATTTCAGTCCTTGGTTTTGAACTTTCTACTTCTACCCAATTGACTCCTTCTTGTGATACATTAGCCTTAGAGTAGCCAATATTTTACCCATTGGACATGTTTCAGTTATGGATTTTGAAATTTTTATACATATTTATTGACTCTTTCTGATGTTATATCGGTCATTCAAAGTCAATATTTTACCAAATGTACTAATATCGGGTCCAAGAGTTGTCTATTTTGAGCTTTTTAGTTCTACCCTTTGACTCCTTCTGATGATAAATTAGCCATAGAGTAGCCAATATTTGACCCATTGAACATGTTTCAGTCAAGGAGCTTGAAATTTCTATACCTACTTATTGACTCTTTCTGATGTTATATCGGTCATTCAAAAGTCAATATTTGACCAAATGTACTAATATCAGGCCCAAGAGTCGTCGATTTTGAACTTTTTAGTTCTACCCTATTTACTCCTTCTTGCGATAGTTCAGCCAATTTTTGACCCACTGAAAATATTTCAGTCCTTGATCTTGAACTTTCTATTCCTACCCAGTTGACTCCTTCTGGTGATACATTAGCCTTAGAGTAGCCAATATTTTACCCATTGGACATGTTTCAGTTATGGATCTTGAAATTTTTATACCTACTCATTGACTCTTTCTGAATTTAGGTCAATCATTCAGAAATCCATATTTGACCAAATGTACTAATATCGGGCCCAAGAGTCGTCGATGTTGAACTTTCTATTTCTACCCAATTGACTCCTTCTGGTGATAAATTAGCCTTAGAGTAGCCAATATTTTACCCATTGGACATGTTTCAGTTATGGATCTTGAAATTTCTATACCTACTTATTGACTCTTTCTGATATTACATCGGTCATTCAAAAGTCAATATTTGACCAAATGTACTAATATCAGGCCCAAGAGTCGTCGATTTTGAACTTTTTAGTTCTACCCTATTTACTCCTTCTTGCGATAGTTCAGCCAATTTTTGACCCACTGAAAATATTTCAGTCCTTGATCTTGAACTTTCTATTCCTACCCAGTTGACTCCTTCTGGTGATACATTAGCCTTAGAGTAGCCAATATTTTACCCATTGGACATGTTTCAGTTATGGATCTTGAAATTTTTATACCTACTCATTGACTCTTTCTGAATTTAGGTCAATCATTCAGAAATCCATATTTGACCAAATGTACTAATATCGGGCCCAAGAGTCG
Source organism: Zacco platypus (assembly GCA_038088235.1). Taxonomy (NCBI): domain Eukaryota; kingdom Metazoa; phylum Chordata; class Actinopteri; order Cypriniformes; family Xenocyprididae; genus Zacco; species Zacco platypus. Next base: position 25,390,172 of record CM076078.1, on the reverse strand, counting down.
TCGATGTTGAACTTTCTATTTCTACCCAATTGACTCCTTCTGGTGATAAATTAGCCTTAGAGTAGCCAATATTTTACCCATTGGACATGTTTCAGTTATGGATCTTGAAATTTCTATACCTACTTATTGACTCTTTCTGATATTACATCGGTCATTCAAAAGTCAATATTTGACCAAATGTACTAAAATCGGGCCCAAGAGTCGTCTATTTTGACCTTTTTAGTTCTACCCTATTGACTCCTTCTGGAGAAAGTTCAGCCAATATTTGACCCACTGAAAATATTTCAGTCCTTGATCTTGAACTTTCTATATCTGCCCAATTGAGTCCTTCTTGTGATACATTAGCCTTAGAGTAGCCAATATTTGACCCATTGGACATGTTTCAGTTATGGATCTTGAAATTTTTATACCTATTTATTGACTCTTTCTGATGTTATATCGGTCATTCAAAAGTCAATATTTGACCAAATGTACTAAAATCGGGCCCAAGAGTCGTCTATTTTGAACTTTTTAGTTCTACCCTTTGACTCCTTCTGATGATAAATTAGCCATAGAGTAGCCAATATTTGACCCATTGAACATGTTTCAGTCAAAGAGCTTGAAATTTCTATACCTACTTATTGACTCTTTCTGATGTTATATCGGTCATTCAGAAGTCAATATTTGACCAAATGTACTAATATCAGGCCCAAGAGTCGTCGATTTTGAACTTTTTAATTCTACCCTATTGACTCCTTCTTGCGATAGTTCAGCCAATTTTTGACCCACTGAAAATATTTCAGTCCTTGATCTTGAACTTTCTATTCCTACCCAGTTGACTCCTTCTGGTGATACATTAGCCTTAGAGTAGCCAATATTTTACCCATTGGACATGTTTCAGTTATGGATCTTGAAATTTTTATACCTACTCATTGACTCTTTCTGAATTTAGGTCAATCATTCAGAAATCCATATTTGACCAAATGTACTAATATCGGGCCCAAGAGTCGTCGATGTTGAACTTTCTATTTCTACCCAATTGACTCCTTCTGGTGATAAATTAGCCTTAGAGTAGCCAATATTTTACCCATTGGACATGTTTCAGTTATGGATCTTGAAATTTCTATACCTACTTATTGACTCTTTCTGATATTACATCGGTCATTCAAAAGTCAATATTTGACCAAATGTACTAATATCAGGCCCAAGAGTCGTCGATTTTGAACTTTTTAGTTCTACCCTATTTACTCCTTCTTGCGATAGTTCAGCCAATTTTTGACCCACTGAAAATATTTCAGTCCTTGATCTTGAACTTTCTATTCCTACCCAGTTGACTCCTTCTGGTGATACATTAGCCTTAGAGTAGCCAATATTTTACCCATTGGACATGTTTCAGTTATGGATCTTGAAATTTTTATACCTACTCATTGACTCTTTCTGAATTTAGGTCAATCATTCAGAAATCCATATTTGACCAAATGTACTAATATCGGGCCCAAGAGTCGTCGATGTTGAACTTTCTATTTCTACCCAATTGACTCCTTCTGGTGATAAATTAGCCTTAGAGTAGCCAATATTTTCCCCTTTGGACATGTTTCAGTTATGGATCTTGAAATTTCTATACCTACTTATTGACTCTTTCTGATATTACATCGGTCATTCAAAAGTCAATATTTGACCAAATGTACTAAAATCGGGCCCAAGAGTCGTCTATTTTGACCTTTTTAGTTCTACCCTATTGACTCCTTCTGGAGAAAGTTCAGCCAATATTTGACCCACTGAAAATATTTCAGTCCTTGATCTTGAACTTTCTATATCTGCCCAATTGAGTCCTTCTTGTGATACATTAGCCTTAGAGTAGCCAATATTTGACCCATTGGACATGTTTCAGTTATGGATCTTGAAATTTTTATACCTATTTATTGACTCTTTCTGATGTTATATCGGTCATTCAAAAGTCAATATTTGACCAAATGTACTAAAATCGGGCCCAAGAGTCGTCAATTTTGAACTTTTGAGTTCTACCCTATTGACTTCTTCTGGATATAGTTCAGCCAATTTTTGACCCACTGAAAATATTTCAGTCCTTGGTTTTGAACTTTCTACTTCTACCCAATTGACTCCTTCTTGTGATACATTAGCCTTAGAGTAGCCAATATTTTACCCATTGGACATGTTTCAGTTATGTATCTTGAAATTTTTATACCTACTCATTGACTCTTTCTGAATTTAGGTCAATCATTCAGAAATCCATATTTGACCAAATGTACTAATATCGGGCCCAAGAGTCGTCGATTTTGAACTTTCTATTTCTACCCAATTGACTCCTTCTGGTGATAAATTAGCCTTAGAGTAGCCAATATTTTACCCATTGGACATGTTTCAGTTATGGATCTTGAAATTTCTATACCTACTTATTGACTCTTTCTGATATTACATCGGTCATTCAAAAGTCAATATTTGACCAAATGTACTAAAATCGGGCCCAAGAGTCGTCAATTTTGAACTTTTTAGTTCTACCCTATTGACTTCTTCTGGATATAGTTCAGCCAATTTTTGACCCACTGAAAATATTTCAGTCCTTGGTTTTGAACTTTCTACTTCTACCCAATTGACTCCTTCTTGTGATACATTAGCCTTAGAGTAGCCAATATTTTACCCATTGGACATGTTTCAGTTATGGATTTTGAAATTTTTATACATATTTATTGACTCTTTCTGATGTTATATCGGTCATTCAAAGTCAATATTTTACCAAATGTACTAATATCGGGTCCAAGAGTTGTCTATTTTGAGCTTTTTAGTTCTACCCTTTGACTCCTTCTGATGATAAATTAGCCATAGAGTAGCCAATATTTGACCCATTGAACATGTTTCAGTCAAGGAGCTTGAAATTTCTATACCTACTTATTGACTCTTTCTGATGTTATATCGGTCATTCAAAAGTCAATATTTGACCAAATGTACTAATATCAGGCCCAAGAGTCGTCGATTTTGAACTTTTTAGTTCTACCCTATTTACTCCTTCTTGCGATAGTTCAGCCAATTTTTGACCCACTGAAAATATTTCAGTCCTTGATCTTGAACTTTCTATTCCTACCCAGTTGACTCCTTCTGGTGATACATTAGCCTTAGAGTAGCCAATATTTTACCCATTGGACATGTTTCAGTTATGGATCTTGAAATTTTTATACCTACTCATTGACTCTTTCTGAATTTAGGTCAATCATTCAGAAATCCATATTTGACCAAATGTACTAATATCGGGCCCAAGAGTCGTCGATGTTGAACTTTCTATTTCTACCCAATTGACTCCTTCTGGTGATAAATTAGCCTTAGAGTAGCCAATATTTTACCCATTGGACATGTTTCAGTTATGGATCTTGAAATTTCTATACCTACTTATTGACTCTTTCTGATATTACATCGGTCATTCAAAAGTCAATATTTGACCAAATGTACTAATATCAGGCCCAAGAGTCGTCGATTTTGAACTTTTTAGTTCTACCCTATTTACTCCTTCTTGCGATAGTTCAGCCAATTTTTGACCCACTGAAAATATTTCAGTCCTTGATCTTGAACTTTCTATTCCTACCCAGTTGACTCCTTCTGGTGATACATTAGCCTTAGAGTAGCCAATATTTTACCCATTGGACATGTTTCAGTTATGGATCTTGAAATTTTTATACCTACTCATTGACTCTTTCTGAATTTAGGTCAATCATTCAGAAATCCATATTTGACCAAATGTACTAATATCGGGCCCAAGAGTCGTCGATGTTGAACTTTCTATTTCTACCCAATTGACTCCTTCTGGTGATAAATTAGCCTTAGAGTAGCCAATATTTTACCCATTGGACATGTTTCAGTTATGGATCTTGAAATTTCTATACCTACTTATTGACTCTTTCTGATATTACATCGGTCATTCAAAAGTCAATATTTGACCAAATGTACTAATATCAGGCCCAAGAGTCGTCGATTTTGAACTTTTTAGTTCTACCCTATTTACTCCTTCTTGCGATAGTTCAGCCAATTTTTGACCCACTGAAAATATTTCAGTCCTTGATCTTGAACTTTCTATTCCTACCCAGTTGACTCCTTCTGGTGATACATTAGCCTTAGAGTAGCCAATATTTTACCCATTGGACATGTTTCAGTTATGGATCTTGAAATTTTTATACCTACTCATTGACTCTTTCTGAATTTAGGTCAATCATTCAGAAATCCATATTTGACCAAATGTACTAATATCGGGCCCAAGAGTCGTCGATGTTGAACTTTCTATTTCTACCCAATTGACTCCTTCTGGTGATAAATTAGCCTTAGAGTAGCCAATATTTTACCCATTGGACATGTTTCAGTTATGGATCTTGAAATTTCTATACCTACTTATTGACTCTTTCTGATATTACATCGGTCATTCAAAAGTCAATATTTGACCAAATGTACTAAAATCGGGCCCAAGAGTCGTCAATTTTGAACTTTTTAGTTCTACCCTATTGACTTCTTCTGGATATAGTTCAGCCAATTTTTGACCCACTGAAAATATTTCAGTCCTTGGTTTTGAACTTTCTACTTCTACCCAATTGACTCCTTCTTGTGATACATTAGCCTTAGAGTAGCCAATATTTTACCCATTGGACATGTTTCAGTTATGGATTTTGAAATTTTTATACATAATTATTGACTCTTTCTGATGTTATATCGGTCATTCAAAGTCAATATTTTACCAAATGTACTAATATCGGGTCCAAGAGTTGTCTATTTTGAGCTTTTTAGTTCTACCCTTTGACTCCTTCTGATGATAAATTAGCCATAGAGTAGCCAATATTTGACCCATTGAACATGTTTCAGTCAAGGAGCTTGAAATTTCTATACCTACTTATTGACTCTTTCTGATGTTATATCGGTCATTCAAAAGTCAATATTTGACCAAATGTACTAATATCAGGCCCAAGAGTCGTCGATTTTGAACTTTTTAGTTCTACCCTATTTACTCCTTCTTGCGATAGTTCAGCCAATTTTTGACCCACTGAAAATATTTCAGTCCTTGATCTTGAACTTTCTATTCCTACCCAGTTGACTCCTTCTGGTGATACATTAGCCTTAGAGTAGCCAATATTTTACCCATTGGACATGTTTCAGTTATGGATCTTGAAATTTTTATACCTACTCATTGACTCTTTCTGAATTTAGGTCAATCATTCAGAAATCCATATTTGACCAAATGTACTAATATCGGGCCCAAGAGTCGTCGATGTTGAACTTTCTATTTCTACCCAATTGACTCCTTCTGGTGATAAATTAGCCTTAGAGTAGCCAATATTTTACCCATTGGACATGTTTCAGTTATGGATCTTGAAATTTCTATACCTACTTATTGACTCTTTCTGATATTACATCGGTCATTCAAAAGTCAATATTTGACCAAATGTACTAATATCAGGCCCAAGAGTCGTCGATTTTGAACTTTTTAGTTCTACCCTATTTACTCCTTCTTGCGATAGTTCAGCCAATTTTTGACCCACTGAAAATATTTCAGTCCTTGATCTTGAACTTTCTATTCCTACCCAGTTGACTCCTTCTGGTGATACATTAGCCTTAGAGTAGCCAATATTTTACCCATTGGACATGTTTCAGTTATGGATCTTGAAATTTTTATACCTACTCATTGACTCTTTCTGAATTTAGGTCAATCATTCAGAAATCCATATTTGACCAAATGTACTAATATCGGGCCCAAGAGTCGTCGATGTTGAACTTTCTATTTCTACCCAATTGACTCCTTCTGGTGATAAATTAGCCTTAGAGTAGCCAATATTTTACCCATTGGACATGTTTCAGTTATGGATCTTGAAATTTCTATACCTACTTATTGACTCTTTCTGATATTACATCGGTCATTCAAAAGTCAATATTTGACCAAATGTACTAAAATCGGGCCCAAGAGTCGTCTATTTTGACCTTTTTAGTTCTACCCTATTGACTCCTTCTGGAGAAAGTTCAGCCAATATTTGACCCACTGAAAATATTTCAGTCCTTGATCTTGAACTTTCTATATCTGCCCAATTGAGTCCTTCTTGTGATACATTAGCCTTAGAGTAGCCAATATTTGACCCATTGGACATGTTTCAGTTATGGATCTTGAAATTTTTATACCTATTTATTGACTCTTTCTGATGTTATATCGGTCATTCAAAAGTCAATATTTGACCAAATGTACTAAAATCGGGCCCAAGAGTCGTCTATTTTGAACTTTTTAGTTCTACCCTTTGACTCCTTCTGATGATAAATTAGCCATAGAGTAGCCAATATTTGACCCATTGAACATGTTTCAGTCAAAGAGCTTGAAATTTCTATACCTACTTATTGACTCTTTCTGATGTTATATCGGTCATTCAGAAGTCAATATTTGACCAAATGTACTAATATCAGGCCCAAGAGTCGTCGATTTTGAACTTTTTAATTCTACCCTATTGACTCCTTCTTGCGATAGTTCAGCCAATTTTTGACCCACTGAAAATATTTCAGTCCTTGATCTTGAACTTTCTATTCCTACCCAGTTGACTCCTTCTGGTGATACATTAGCCTTAGAGTAGCCAATATTTTACCCATTGGACATGTTTCAGTTATGGATCTTGAAATTTTTATACCTACTCATTGACTCTTTCTGAATTTAGGTCAATCATTCAGAAATCCATATTTGACCAAATGTACTAATATCGGGCCCAAGAGTCGTCGATGTTGAACTTTCTATTTCTACCCAATTGACTCCTTCTGGTGATAAATTAGCCTTAGAGTAGCCAATATTTTACCCATTGGACATGTTTCAGTTATGGATCTTGAAATTTCTATACCTACTTATTGACTCTTTCTGATATTACATCGGTCATTCAAAAGTCAATATTTGACCAAATGTACTAATATCAGGCCCAAGAGTCGTCGATTTTGAACTTTTTAGTTCTACCCTATTTACTCCTTCTTGCGATAGTTCAGCCAATTTTTGACCCACTGAAAATATTTCAGTCCTTGATCTTGAACTTTCTATTCCTACCCAGTTGACTCCTTCTGGTGATACATTAGCCTTAGAGTAGCCAATATTTTACCCATTGGACATGTTTCAGTTATGGATCTTGAAATTTTTATACCTACTCATTGACTCTTTCTGAATTTAGGTCAATCATTCAGAAATCCATATTTGACCAAATGTACTAATATCGGGCCCAAGAGTCGTCGATGTTGAACTTTCTATTTCTACCCAATTGACTCCTTCTGGTGATAAATTAGCCTTAGAGTAGCCAATATTTTACCCATTGGACATGTTTCAGTTATGGATCTTGAAATTTCTATACCTACTTATTGACTCTTTCTGATATTACATCGGTCATTCAAAAGTCAATATTTGACCAAATGTACTAAAATCGGGCCCAAGAGTCGTCTATTTTGACCTTTTTAGTTCTACCCTATTGACTCCTTCTGGAGAAAGTTCAGCCAATATTTGACCCACTGAAAATATTTCAGTCCTTGATCTTGAACTTTCTATATCTGCCCAATTGAGTCCTTCTTGTGATACATTAGCCTTAGAGTAGCCAATATTTGACCCATTGGACATGTTTCAGTTATGGATCTTGAAATTTTTATACCTATTTATTGACTCTTTCTGATGTTATATCGGTCATTCAAAAGTCAATATTTGACCAAATGTACTAAAATCGGGCCCAAGAGTCGTCAATTTTGAACTTTTGAGTTCTACCCTATTGACTTCTTCTGGATATAGTTCAGCCAATTTTTGACCCACTGAAAATATTTCAGTCCTTGGTTTTGAACTTTCTACTTCTACCCAATTGACTCCTTCTTGTGATACATTAGCCTTAGAGTAGCCAATATTTTACCCATTGGACATGTTTCAGTTATGTATCTTGAAATTTTTATACCTACTCATTGACTCTTTCTGAATTTAGGTCAATCATTCAGAAATCCATATTTGACCAAATGTACTAATATCGGGCCCAAGAGTCGTCGATTTTGAACTTTCTATTTCTACCCAATTGACTCCTTCTGGTGATAAATTAGCCTTAGAGTAGCCAATATTTTACCCATTGGACATGTTTCAGTTATGGATCTTGAAATTTCTATACCTACTTATTGACTCTTTCTGATATTACATCGGTCATTCAAAAGTCAATATTTGACCAAATGTACTAAAATCGGGCCCAAGAGTCGTCAATTTTGAACTTTTTAGTTCTACCCTATTGACTTCTTCTGGATATAGTTCAGCCAATTTTTGACCCACTGAAAATATTTCAGTCCTTGGTTTTGAACTTTCTACTTCTACCCAATTGACTCCTTCTTGTGATACATTAGCCTTAGAGTAGCCAATATTTTACCCATTGGACATGTTTCAGTTATGGATTTTGAAATTTTTATACATATTTATTGACTCTTTCTGATGTTATATCGGTCATTCAAAGTCAATATTTTACCAAATGTACTAATATCGGGTCCAAGAGTTGTCTATTTTGAGCTTTTTAGTTCTACCCTTTGACTCCTTCTGATGATAAATTAGCCATAGAGTAGCCAATATTTGACCCATTGAACATGTTTCAGTCAAGGAGCTTGAAATTTCTATACCTACTTATTGACTCTTTCTGATGTTATATCGGTCATTCAAAAGTCAATATTTGACCAAATGTACTAATATCAGGCCCAAGAGTCGTCGATTTTGAACTTTTTAGTTCTACCCTATTTACTCCTTCTTGCGATAGTTCAGCCAATTTTTGACCCACTGAAAATATTTCAGTCCTTGATCTTGAACTTTCTATTCCTACCCAGTTGACTCCTTCTGGTGATACATTAGCCTTAGAGTAGCCAATATTTTACCCATTGGACATGTTTCAGTTATGGATCTTGAAATTTTTATACCTACTCATTGACTCTTTCTGAATTTAGGTCAATCATTCAGAAATCCATATTTGACCAAATGTACTAATATCGGGCCCAAGAGTCGTCGATGTTGAACTTTCTATTTCTACCCAATTGACTCCTTCTGGTGATAAATTAGCCTTAGAGTAGCCAATATTTTACCCATTGGACATGTTTCAGTTATGGATCTTGAAATTTCTATACCTACTTATTGACTCTTTCTGATATTACATCGGTCATTCAAAAGTCAATATTTGACCAAATGTACTAATATCAGGCCCAAGAGTCGTCGATTTTGAACTTTTTAGTTCTACCCTATTTACTCCTTCTTGCGATAGTTCAGCCAATTTTTGACCCACTGAAAATATTTCAGTCCTTGATCTTGAACTTTCTATTCCTACCCAGTTGACTCCTTCTGGTGATACATTAGCCTTAGAGTAGCCAATATTTTACCCATTGGACATGTTTCAGTTATGGATCTTGAAATTTTTATACCTACTCATTGACTCTTTCTGAATTTAGGTCAATCATTCAGAAATCCATATTTGACCAAATGTACTAATATCGGGCCCAAGAGTCGTCGATGTTGAACTTTCTATTTCTACCCAATTGACTCCTTCTGGTGATAAATTAGCCTTAGAGTAGCCAATATTTTACCCATTGGACATGTTTCAGTTATGGATCTTGAAATTTCTATACCTACTTATTGACTCTTTCTGATATTACATCGGTCATTCAAAAGTCAATATTTGACCAAATGTACTAATATCAGGCCCAAGAGTCGTCGATTTTGAACTTTTTAGTTCTACCCTATTTACTCCTTCTTGCGATAGTTCAGCCAATTTTTGACCCACTGAAAATATTTCAGTCCTTGATCTTGAACTTTCTATTCCTACCCAGTTGACTCCTTCTGGTGATACATTAGCCTTAGAGTAGCCAATATTTTACCCATTGGACATGTTTCAGTTATGGATCTTGAAATTTTTATACCTACTCATTGACTCTTTCTGAATTTAGGTCAATCATTCAGAAATCCATATTTGACCAAATGTACTAATATCGGGCCCAAGAGTCGTCGATGTTGAACTTTCTATTTCTACCCAATTGACTCCTTCTGGTGATAAATTAGCCTTAGAGTAGCCAATATTTTACCCATTGGACATGTTTCAGTTATGGATCTTGAAATTTCTATACCTACTTATTGACTCTTTCTGATATTACATCGGTCATTCAAAAGTCAATATTTGACCAAATGTACTAAAATCGGGCCCAAGAGTCGTCAATTTTGAACTTTTTAGTTCTACCCTATTGACTTCTTCTGGATATAGTTCAGCCAATTTTTGACCCACTGAAAATATTTCAGTCCTTGGTTTTGAACTTTCTACTTCTACCCAATTGACTCCTTCTTGTGATACATTAGCCTTAGAGTAGCCAATATTTTACCCATTGGACATGTTTCAGTTATGGATTTTGAAATTTTTATACATAATTATTGACTCTTTCTGATGTTATATCGGTCATTCAAAGTCAATATTTTACCAAATGTACTAATATCGGGTCCAAGAGTTGTCTATTTTGAGCTTTTTAGTTCTACCCTTTGACTCCTTCTGATGATAAATTAGCCATAGAGTAGCCAATATTTGACCCATTGAACATGTTTCAGTCAAGGAGCTTGAAATTTCTATACCTACTTATTGACTCTTTCTGATGTTATATCGGTCATTCAAAAGTCAATATTTGACCAAATGTACTAATATCAGGCCCAAGAGTCGTCGATTTTGAACTTTTTAGTTCTACCCTATTTACTCCTTCTTGCGATAGTTCAGCCAATTTTTGACCCACTGAAAATATTTCAGTCCTTGATCTTGAACTTTCTATTCCTACCCAGTTGACTCCTTCTGGTGATACATTAGCCTTAGAGTAGCCAATATTTTACCCATTGGACATGTTTCAGTTATGGATCTTGAAATTTTTATACCTACTCATTGACTCTTTCTGAATTTAGGTCAATCATTCAGAAATCCATATTTGACCAAATGTACTAATATCGGGCCCAAGAGTCGTCGATGTTGAACTTTCTATTTCTACCCAATTGACTCCTTCTGGTGATAAATTAGCCTTAGAGTAGCCAATATTTTACCCATTGGACATGTTTCAGTTATGGATCTTGAAATTTCTATACCTACTTATTGACTCTTTCTGATATTACATCGGTCATTCAAAAGTCAATATTTGACCAAATGTACTAATATCAGGCCCAAGAGTCGTCGATTTTGAACTTTTTAGTTCTACCCTATTTACTCCTTCTTGCGATAGTTCAGCCAATTTTTGACCCACTGAAAATATTTCAGTCCTTGATCTTGAACTTTCTATTCCTACCCAGTTGACTCCTTCTGGTGATACATTAGCCTTAGAGTAGCCAATATTTTACCCATTGGACATGTTTCAGTTATGGATCTTGAAATTTTTATACCTACTCATTGACTCTTTCTGAATTTAGGTCAATCATTCAGAAATCCATATTTGACCAAATGTACTAATATCGGGCCCAAGAGTCGTCGATGTTGAACTTTCTATTTCTACCCAATTGACTCCTTCTGGTGATAAATTAGCCTTAGAGTAGCCAATATTTTACCCATTGGACATGTTTCAGTTATGGATCTTGAAATTTCTATACCTACTTATTGACTCTTTCTGATATTACATCGGTCATTCAAAAGTCAATATTTGACCAAATGTACTAAAATCGGGCCCAAGAGTCGTCTATTTTGACCTTTTTAGTTCTACCCTATTGACTCCTTCTGGAGAAAGTTCAGCCAATATTTGACCCACTGAAAATATTTCAGTCCTTGATCTTGAACTTTCTATATCTGCCCAATTGAGTCCTTCTTGTGATACATTAGCCTTAGAGTAGCCAATATTTGACCCATTGGACATGTTTCAGTTATGGATCTTGAAATTTTTATACCTATTTATTGACTCTTTCTGATGTTATATCGGTCATTCAAAAGTCAATATTTGACCAAATGTACTAAAATCGGGCCCAAGAGTCGTCTATTTTGAACTTTTTAGTTCTACCCTTTGACTCCTTCTGATGATAAATTAGCCATAGAGTAGCCAATATTTGACCCATTGAACATGTTTCAGTCAAAGAGCTTGAAATTTCTATACCTACTTATTGACTCTTTCTGATGTTATATCGGTCATTCAGAAGTCAATATTTGACCAAATGTACTAATATCAGGCCCAAGAGTCGTCGATTTTGAACTTTTTAATTCTACCCTATTGACTCCTTCTTGCGATAGTTCAGCCAATTTTTGACCCACTGAAAATATTTCAGTCCTTGATCTTGAACTTTCTATTCCTACCCAGTTGACTCCTTCTGGTGATACATTAGCCTTAGAGTAGCCAATATTTTACCCATTGGACATGTTTCAGTTATGGATCTTGAAATTTTTATACCTACTCATTGACTCTTTCTGAATTTAGGTCAATCATTCAGAAATCCATATTTGACCAAATGTACTAATATCGGGCCCAAGAGTCGTCGATGTTGAACTTTCTATTTCTACCCAATTGACTCCTTCTGGTGATAAATTAGCCTTAGAGTAGCCAATATTTTACCCATTGGACATGTTTCAGTTATGGATCTTGAAATTTCTATACCTACTTATTGACTCTTTCTGATATTACATCGGTCATTCAAAAGTCAATATTTGACCAAATGTACTAATATCAGGCCCAAGAGTCGTCGATTTTGAACTTTTTAGTTCTACCCTATTTACTCCTTCTTGCGATAGTTCAGCCAATTTTTGACCCACTGAAAATATTTCAGTCCTTGATCTTGAACTTTCTATTCCTACCCAGTTGACTCCTTCTGGTGATACATTAGCCTTAGAGTAGCCAATATTTTACCCATTGGACATGTTTCAGTTATGGATCTTGAAATTTTTATACCTACTCATTGACTCTTTCTGAATTTAGGTCAATCATTCAGAAATCCATATTTGACCAAATGTACTAATATCGGGCCCAAGAGTCGTCGATGTTGAACTTTCTATTTCTACCCAATTGACTCCTTCTGGTGATAAATTAGCCTTAGAGTAGCCAATATTTTACCCATTGGACATGTTTCAGTTATGGATCTTGAAATTTCTATACCTACTTATTGACTCTTTCTGATATTACATCGGTCATTCAAAAGTCAATATTTGACCAAATGTACTAAAATCGGGCCCAAGAGTCGTCTATTTTGACCTTTTTAGTTCTACCCTATTGACTCCTTCTGGAGAAAGTTCAGCCAATATTTGACCCACTGAAAATATTTCAGTCCTTGATCTTGAACTTTCTATATCTGCCCAATTGAGTCCTTCTTGTGATACATTAGCCTTAGAGTAGCCAATATTTGACCCATTGGACATGTTTCAGTTATGGATCTTGAAATTTTTATACCTATTTATTGACTCTTTCTGATGTTATATCGGTCATTCAAAAGTCAATATTTGACCAAATGTACTAAAATCGGGCCCAAGAGTCGTCTATTTTGAACTTTTTAGTTCTACCCTTTGACTCCTTCTGATGATAAATTAGCCATAGAGTAGCCAATATTTGACCCATTGAACATGTTTCAGTCAAAGAGCTTGAAATTTCTATACCTACTTATTGACTCTTTCTGATGTTATATCGGTCATTCAGAAGTCAATATTTGACCAAATGTACTAATATCAGGCCCAAGAGTCGTCGATTTTGAACTTTTTAATTCTACCCTATTGACTCCTTCTTGCGATAGTTCAGCCAATTTTTGACCCACTGAAAATATTTCAGTCCTTGATCTTGAACTTTCTATTCCTACCCAGTTGACTCCTTCTGGTGATACATTAGCATTAGAGTAGCCAATATTTTACTCATTGGACATGTTTCAGTTATGGATCTTGAAATTTCTAAACCTACTTATTGACTCTTTCTGATGTTACATCGGCTTTTCAAAAGTCAATATTTGACCAAATGTACTAAAATCGTGCCCAAGAGTCGTCTATTTTGAACTTTTTAGTTCTACCCTATTGACTCTTTCTGGAGATAGTTCAGCCAATTTTTGACCCACTGAAAATATTTCAGTCCTTGATCTTGAACTTTCTATTCCTACCCAGTTGACTCCTTCTGGTGATACATTAGCATTAGAGTATCCAATATTTTACCCATTGGACATGTTTCAGTTATGGATCTTGAAATTTCTATACCTACTTATTGACTCTTTCTGATATTACATCGGTCATTCAAAAGTCAATATTTGACCAAATGTACTAAAATCGGGCCCAAGAGTCGTCTATTTTGACCTTTTTAGTTCTACCCTATTGACTCCTTCTGGAGAAAGTTCAGCCAATATTTGACCCACTGAAAATATTTCAGTCCTTGATCTTGAACTTTCTATATCTGCCCAATTGAGTCCTTCTTGTGATACATTAGCCTTAGAGTAGCCAATATTTGACCCATTGGACATGTTTCAGTTATGGATCTTGAAATTTTTATACCTATTTATTGACTCTTTCTGATGTTATATCGGTCATTCAAAAGTCAATATTTGACCAAATGTACTAAAATCGGGCCCAAGAGTCGTCTATTTTGAACTTTTTAGTTCTACCCTTTGACTCCTTCTGATGATAAATTAGCCATAGAGTAGCCAATATTTGACCCATTGAACATGTTTCAGTCAAAGAGCTTGAAATTTCTATACCTACTTATTGACTCTTTCTGATGTTATATCGGTCATTCAGAAGTCAATATTTGACCAAATGTACTAATATCAGGCCCAAGAGTCGTCGATTTTGAACTTTTTAATTCTACCCTATTGACTCCTTCTTGCGATAGTTCAGCCAATTTTTGACCCACTGAAAATATTTCAGTCCTTGATCTTGAACTTTCTATTCCTACCCAGTTGACTCCTTCTGGTGATACATTAGCCTTAGAGTAGCCAATATTTTACCCATTGGACATGTTTCAGTTATGGATCTTGAAATTTTTATACCTACTCATTGACTCTTTCTGAATTTAGGTCAATCATTCAGAAATCCATATTTGACCAAATGTACTAATATCGGGCCCAAGAGTCGTCGATGTTGAACTTTCTATTTCTACCCAATTGACTCCTTCTGGTGATAAATTAGCCTTAGAGTAGCCAATATTTTACCCATTGGACATGTTTCAGTTATGGATCTTGAAATTTCTATACCTACTTATTGACTCTTTCTGATATTACATCGGTCATTCAAAAGTCAATATTTGACCAAATGTACTAATATCAGGCCCAAGAGTCGTCGATTTTGAACTTTTTAGTTCTACCCTATTTACTCCTTCTTGCGATAGTTCAGCCAATTTTTGACCCACTGAAAATATTTCAGTCCTTGATCTTGAACTTTCTATTCCTACCCAGTTGACTCCTTCTGGTGATACATTAGCCTTAGAGTAGCCAATATTTTACCCATTGGACATGTTTCAGTTATGGATCTTGAAATTTTTATACCTACTCATTGACTCTTTCTGAATTTAGGTCAATCATTCAGAAATCCATATTTGACCAAATGTACTAATATCGGGCCCAAGAGTCGTCGATGTTGAACTTTCTATTTCTACCCAATTGACTCCTTCTGGTGATAAATTAGCCTTAGAGTAGCCAATATTTTACCCATTGGACATGTTTCAGTTATGGATCTTGAAATTTCTATACCTACTTATTGACTCTTTCTGATATTACATCGGTCATTCAAAAGTCAATATTTGACCAAATGTACTAAAATCGGGCCCAAGAGTCGTCTATTTTGACCTTTTTAGTTCTACCCTATTGACTCCTTCTGGAGAAAGTTCAGCCAATATTTGACCCACTGAAAATATTTCAGTCCTTGATCTTGAACTTTCTATATCTGCCCAATTGAGTCCTTCTTGTGATACATTAGCCTTAGAGTAGCCAATATTTGACCCATTGGACATGTTTCAGTTATGGATCTTGAAATTTTTATACCTATTTATTGACTCTTTCTGATGTTATATCGGTCATTCAAAAGTCAATATTTGACCAAATGTACTAAAATCGGGCCCAAGAGTCGTCTATTTTGAACTTTTTAGTTCTACCCTTTGACTCCTTCTGATGATAAATTAGCCATAGAGTAGCCAATATTTGACCCATTGAACATGTTTCAGTCAAAGAGCTTGAAATTTCTATACCTACTTATTGACTCTTTCTGATGTTATATCGGTCATTCAGAAGTCAATATTTGACCAAATGTACTAATATCAGGCCCAAGAGTCGTCGATTTTGAACTTTTTAATTCTACCCTATTGACTCCTTCTTGCGATAGTTCAGCCAATTTTTGACCCACTGAAAATATTTCAGTCCTTGATCTTGAACTTTCTATTCCTACCCAGTTGACTCCTTCTGGTGATACATTAGCATTAGAGTAGCCAATATTTTACTCATTGGACATGTTTCAGTTATGGATCTTGAAATTTCTAAACCTACTTATTGACTCTTTCTGATGTTACATCGGCTTTTCAAAAGTCAATATTTGACCAAATGTACTAAAATCGTGCCCAAGAGTCGTCTATTTTGAACTTTTTAGTTCTACCCTATTGACTCTTTCTGGAGATAGTTCAGCCAATTTTTGACCCACTGAAAATATTTCAGTCCTTGATCTTGAACTTTCTATTCCTACCCAGTTGACTCCTTCTGGTGATACATTAGCATTAGAGTATCCAATATTTTACCCATTGGACATGTTTCAGTTATGCATCTTGAAAATTTTATACCTACTCATTGACTCTTTCTGAATTTAGGTCAATCATTCAGAAATCCATATTTGACCAAATGTACTAATATCGGGCCCAAGAGTCGTCGATTTTGAACTTTCTATTTCTACCCAATTGACTCCTTCTGGTGATAAATTAGACTTAGAGTAGCCAATATTTTACCCATTGGACAGGTTTCAGTTATGGATCTTGAAATTTCTATACCTACTTATTGACTCTTTCTGATATTACATCGGTCATTCAAAAGTCAATATTTGACCAAATGTACTAAAATCGGGCCCAACAGTCGTCTATTTTGAACTTTTTAGTTCTACCCTATTGACTCCTTCTGGAGATAGTTCAGCCAATTTTTGACCCACTGAAAATATTTCAGTCCTTGATCTTGAACTTTCTATTCCTACCCAATTGACTCCTTCTTGTGATAAATTGGCCATAGAGTAGCCAATATTTGACCCATTGAACATGTTTCTGTCATGGATCTTGAAATTTCTATACCTACTAATTGACTCTTTCTGATGTTACATCGGTCATTCAAAAGTCAATATTTGACCAAATGTACTAAAATCGGGCCCAAGAGTTGTCAATTTTGAACTTTTTAGTTCTACCCTATTGACTTCTTCTGGAGATAGTTCAGCCAATTTTTGACCCACTGAAAATATTTCAGTCCTTGGTTTTGAACTTTCTTCTTCTACCCAATTGACTCCTTCTTGTGATACATTAGCTTTAGAGTAGCCAATATTTTACCCATTGGACATGTTTCAGTTATGGATTTTGAAATTTTTATACCTATTTATTGACTCTTTCTGATGTTATATCGGTCATTCAAAAGTCAATATTTGACCAAATGTACTAATATCGGGCCCAAGAGTCGTCTATTTTGAACTTTTTAGTTCTACCCTTTGACTCCTTCTGATTATAAATTAGCCATAGAGTAGCCAATATTTTTTTTTTATTTTTTTTTATTGAAGGAATAGAGCAACATACAGTACAACAATCAAAGACAATCTAATTCCTTCTATTTTAAATATAACAACAATACCACCCCCACCATCACCTTATCACATCCCTGGACAGCTTAGCAACATCACAATAACAATGTCTGACATCTTTTCAAGGGCTGGACCCAAGCATACCACAGAATAGTGGCGATAATAATGTTTTGTTACAATAATAGCATTACAAAATGAATAGATAGAGAAAAAGCAAGAACCATAGGAGAAAAAAAAAAAAAGGGCAAAATAGACATTCTGTGAGACAAACTGCACCGAGGTCAAGCATCAAATACAGCAAGAGAGATACATACATGGAGGGTAGAAATTAACAACTGGGTAATTCTTTCAAATTGTTAAAATATGACAGGATGGGTTCCCATTTTGAGTAAAACCTATCCACCGATCCCCTCAGCGTATATTTTATCTTCTCTAATTTTAAAAAGGACATAACATCTTGTAGCCAGTCAGCCACAGAAGGAGGGGTAGGGGATTTCCAGCATAACAAAATTCTTCTGCGGGCCAGTAAAGAAGTGTAAGCAATAATGTCCCTCTGAATCGCAGTTAAAGAGATCATTACAGTGTCACTGGGGGTTCCAAAAATACCTATTGAAGGACAGGGCTGCAATATCACGCCAAGGGCATCACTGATAGTTTTAAAAACTAATGACCAGTAGTTATGTAGAGAAGAGCAAGACCAAAATGAATGCGCCAGAGTAGCAGGGGAAAAGGAACACTTGTCACAGGCTGCATCTAATCCAGGATATATTCCAGCTAGCCATGCCTTGCTCAAATGAACCCTATGCAACACTTTGAATTGTATGAGCCCTAACCTAACCGAAGATGATGAAGAGTGGACCTTTTTAATCGCCTCTCTCCAAAAAGCCTCGGATAGCTCAATGCCCAACTCGTCTTCCCATCTAGATTTAATTTTATCCAGATTGCATTCTTTCAAAGACATGAGCTGGGAGTATACAAGTGAAATCAATCTTTTATTATAAAAATTGAGAGTAAGATTATCTAAGGGTGAAGTAGGAGGAAGGTCAGGGAAGGGTGGGAATTTGTTTTTAACAAAGTTGCGAATCTGAAGATATCTAAAAAAGTGGTTTCGTGGGAGGTCATACAATCTGCAAAGGTCCTCAAAACTATTGAATGAACCCTCATTATATAAGTCTTTGAAGCACTTCAGCCCAGACCCTACCCACTGCCCAAATGACGAGTCCAGTATAGAGGGAGGGAATAAGTGATTTTTGTAAATAGGACCCAAAACCGATGCTGACGTGAATTTATAGTGACAACGGAACTGGTTAAAGATCTTAAGAGTAGAAAGCACAACAGGATTGGATGAGAATCGAGACGCCGTCAAAGGCAGGGAGGAATACACTAAAGCAGGGAGAGAAGAAGAGTGACATGTCTGTGCTTCAATTAAGCACCAATTTGTTTCTGGGCAATGAAGCCAAAATAATATCTTCTGAATATTTGATGCCCAGTAATAATGGATAAAACTAGGGAGACCTAAGCCGCCAGCATCGCGGGTTCTCTGAAGAATATGTTTATTGACCCTGGGGATCTTATTTTCCCAGATGTAAGAGGATATGGATTGGTCAATTGAGAGGAAAAAGGATCTGGGCAAAAAAACTGGCAGGGACTGAAACAAATAAAGGAACTTGGGGAGAATTGTCATTTTCACTGAGTGTATCCTTCCAGCTAAAGTAAGGGGAAGACTACGCCACCTTTCCAACTCTGCCTTTACTTCTTTCAACTGAACTTTGTAATTGGCTTCAAACAGGGAAGAAAAGGAGCGTGTCATATGGATTCCCAGGTATTTAAACCCGTCAGGAGAAAAATGGAAGGGCAACGAGTGTTGTTGAATTTGTAAGGCCAAGTCATTAATGGGGAAGCATTCACTTTTTTGGAGATTTAATTTATATCCCGAAAAGGCGCCAAACTGACCTAATAAAGATATAATTAAAGGGCAACTAGGTATGGGGTCACTAATATACAACAAAAGATCATCAGCGTATAAAGACACACGGTGTTCAATACCCCCTCGCTTAATCCCCTGAAACACAGTTGTTGTTTTCAAAGCAATTGAAAGAGGCTCAATCGCAATGGCAAAAAGAAGCGGGGACAGTGGGCATCCCTGACGGGTCCCACGAGTTAATGGAAAGAAGTCTGACCGGGAACAATTGGTCCGAATGGAGGCTGAAGGGGACTTATAAATTAATTTAACCCAAGACAAAAAATTATTACCAAAGCCAAACCTCTTCAGGATTGCAAACAAATATGACCATTCAATTCGATCAAATGCCTTCTCCGCATCCAAGGAAACAACCACCTCTGGGTGCGGAGAAGGAACAGAAAGATACATTATGTTAGCAAGTCTTCGGATATTAGAAAAAGACTGACGGCCTCTGATAAAACCCGTTTGATCGTCCGAGATTATGGAGGGAAGGGCACGTTCTAGACGAAATGCCAACACTTTAGCTAATATTTTAATGTCAGCATTTAAAAGAGATATGGGGCGATATGACTCACACTGGGTAGGGTCTTTATCTTTTTTAAGAAGGAGAGAGATGGATGCTTGTGAAAAAGTCGGAGGCAGGGAGCCCACCTCCAACGATTCCCTAAAAACCTGAAGAAGAATTGGCGCAAGTTTCTCCTTGAATTTTTTATAAAAATCTATAGGATACCCATCAAGCCCCGGGGACTTCCCACTCCTCATCGACATAATGGCCCTATTGACTTCTTCAATTTCAAGGTCTTGTTCTAAATCTACCGCCCTATCTGGCTGCAGGGTGGGAATATCTAGATTATCTAAGAAATTTTCCATATCCGAAGAGTCTGAAGGGAATTCAGAAGTGTATAATGAGGAGTAAAAAGTTTTAAAAGTTTTGTTAATTTCTTCTAAGTCGCAAGTTAAGGTTTGATTAGAGACCTTTATCTGGGAAATAAGACGAGAAGCAGCCTGACGTTTCAGCTGGTGAGCCAAGAGACGACTTGATTTGTCTCCGTACTCATAGTAAAGGCCACGTGTCCTCATTATTAGTTGCTCTGCGTGAGCAGTGGATAAAAAATTAAACTTTGTCTGCAGATTCACTCTCTTTTTACGCAATTCGGCTGTAGGCGATTCAGAATATTGTCTGTCTAACTCTAATATAGATCGTGAAAGTTCTTGCAGTTCCTTTTTACGCTCTTTATTAGCATACGATGTATAGGATAATATTTGGCCCCTCAAATAAGCTTTCAAAGTCTCCCAAAGTAAGGAGTAAGATACTGTATCTGTTTTATTGAATTCCAAGAACGTGTCTATATTTGTTGAGACAAATTTGCAGAATTTTTCATTAGATAATAGTAATGAATTTAGTGACCAGAGTGGGCGTTTCCTGATGTTTGAAGGGAAATGCAGGTCCAACACCACAGGTGCATGATCAGACACAACTATAGCCGAATAGTCAACCTTCTTGACCATTGGTATAAACAGGTTGTCTATAAAAAAGTAGTCTAATCTGGAAAAGGAGTGGTGGACATGGGAGTAAAAGGAGAATTGCTTAGTCATTGGATTCAAGCGTCTCCAAGGGTCCATACAGCCATTCTGTTGCATGAATAGAGAAAAGCCTTTGCCATCTCAGAAGTATTACTGCTAGTGCTGGACCTGTAAAGCTGAGGATCAAAAACACAATTAAAATCACCCGCAAATAACAAATGATGCGTATTAAGCTTGGGAATTAAAGATAGGAGACCATTTGCAAATTGAACATCATCCCAATTAGGAGCGTACACGTTAACTAAAACCACCGGGACTTGAAAAAGAGATCCAGAGACAATAACATAACGACCATTAGGGTCATATATTGTGTCAGAAGGTATAAATTGTACCCTCTTGTTAATTAAAATTGCCACACCTCTTGATCTACTGTTGAAGTTGGAATGAAAAACTTGACTAACCCATATTTTACGAATTCTATTATGATCTTCTGGTCTTAAATGTGTTTCTTGTAAAAACAATATATCTGGTTTGAAAGATTTAAGATGGGAGAAAATTTTAGCTCTTTTAACAGGACCGTTTAATCCCCTGACATTCCATGTCATAAGCCTCACAGGATGACCTCCAATATCATCACCTATATTGCCTGAGTAATGTAAAAGTCAGAAGCATGCAGGGGTTCCAAACTGAAACAGGTTGTAACCATAGGAAAGAAAAAAAAAAAAAAAAAAAAGATATCAGACCTAGAAACCAGAGGTAAACAATGCTGCCCACCCCCCACCCCCCACCGAAACAGAAAAGGAACATTATAATACCTAGATCTAAATCCCCAACAGAGGATGATCGCAGATAAACCAAAGATTAATGAAAAAAAACTTCCAAAGTATATGAACTTACAACAGATGATGTCATATACAATGCGGGTGTAGCCCCCTTATATAAGAGGTTCAGAAAACAAAGTCCTCAACATTTAGGTACGATGTCCAGCGCTGACATGAAAATTAAACATACAAATAAAATCCGAGATAGAGTGCATAATTAGTCCCATAGAACCAGCCCAGCCTCGGGTTTTGCACATACAAGTTTTCTTTTTCTTACCCGACGGAGAGAACGGAACGTCTATGTGCATTATTCTTCACCCCAGTGAGTACGGTAGAACTCGTTGGCTTCCTCCGGCGTGCCGAAGAGATGAGTTTTCCCTCCGTGAGTAACACGGAGCCTTGCAGGGTACAAGAGACCAAATCGGACTCCTTTTCCATAAAGATGAGACTTCACGTCTTTAAACGCCGCTCGCTTCCTCCCTAGCTCAGCGCTGAAGTCTTCGTGGAAAAACACCCTGCGACCACGAAAGAGCAGCTCCCGCTGCTGCCTGCTAAATCCGAGGACGCGATGCTTATCCTGAAAGAAGTGGAAAAGAACCAGAAACACTCTGGGTTTTGTCTGCTTGGCCCCCGCATTGGTAGATGGAATGGGTCCGATTCGGTGGGCACGAGAGAGAATAAGAGGGCCCGAGAAAAAGTCTTTCCCCAGCACTTCCTCAAAGAACTCAGTCATAAATTTAATCGGGTCCGATCCTTCCAGCCTTTCAGGGATGCCCACCACTCTCAAGTTGGATCTCCGTGAGCGATTCTCGAGGTCGTCCAGCTTTTCCCTCAGGAACACGTTCTCTTTCCGTAGCGCATCCATTGATACCTCGACATTCACCAGCCTGTCGCTGTAATCATTTAGCCCGTCTTCAACCTCGCGAAGTCGTTCGTCATGGGCTTCATAATATGATTTAACTTGTTCCAATGTCGCGTTCACAGGTGAAAGTGCTCCAGCCAGCTCTGTTTTTAAAAGTGAATGAACTACTTGCGTCATGTCATAAAGGAGCGCTGACCGGAGTTTCTCGAGATCTTCAGGTAAAGCCGATAGGCCTTCAGGCAGTGATGCCATTTCGTCGGCCTTGCTCGAAGAAGCTTCGCCGTCTCTGTCGCCCGTTTTATTCCGAAGTTGCTTTCTATTCGCCATTTGTGCTCAACCTTGACTTCACGTAATGTCAGCTGCCAGATAATCGACTAAATTAAACTTATGTCGACAGAAAAACGACCGAATGAACAAAAGAGGTCGGGAGCTACCCTCGTGTGCGCCTACTCACGCCATGCTTAACCCGGAAGTCTTCAGTAGCCAATATTTGACCCATTGAACATGTTTCAGTCAAAGAGCTTGAAATTTCTATACCTACTTATTGACTCTTTCTGATGTTATATCGGTCATTCAGAAGTCAATATTTGACCAAATGTACTAATATCAGGCCCAAGAGTCGTCGATTTTGAACTTTTTAGTTCTACCCTATTGACTCCTTCTTGCGATAGTTCAGCCAATTTTTGACCCACTGAAAATATTTCAGTCCTTGATCTTGAACTTTCTATTCCTACCCAGTTGACTCCTTCTGGTGATACATTAGCATTAGAGTAGCCAATATTTTACTCATTGGACATGTTTCAGTTATGGATCTTGAAATTTCTAAACCTACTTATTGACTCTTTCTGATGTTACGTCGGCCATTCAAAAGTCAATATTTGACCAAATGTACTAAAATCGTGCCCAAGAGTCGTCTATTTTGAACTTTTTAGTTCTACCCTATTGACTCTTTCTGGAGATAGTTCAGCCAATTTTTGACCCACTGAAAATATTTCAGTCCTTGATCTTGAACTTTCTATTCCTACCCAATTGACTCCTTCTTGTGATACATTAGCCTTAGAGTAGCCAATATTTAACCCATTGGACATATTTCAGTTATGCATCTTGAAATTTTTATACCTACTCATTGACTCTTTCTGAATTTAGGTCAATCATTCAGAAATCCACATTTGACCAAATGTACTAATATCGGGCCCAAGAGTCGTCGATTTTGAACTTTCTATTTCTACGCAATTGACTCCTTCTGGTGATAAATTAGCCTTAGAGTAGCCAATATTTTACCCATTGGACATGTTTCAGTTATGGATCTTGAAATTTCTATACCTACTTATTGACTCTTTCTGATATTACATCGGTCATTCAAAAGTCAATATTTGACCAAATGTACTAAAATCGGGCCCAGGACTCATCTATTTTGACCTTTTTAGTTCTACCCTATTGACTCCTTCTGGCGATAGTTAAGCCAATTTTTGACCCACTGAAAATATTTCTGTCCTTGATCTTGAACTTTCTATTCCTACCCAATTGACTCCTTCTTGTGATACATTAGCCTTAGAGTAGCCAATATTTGACGCATTGAACATGTTTCAGTCAAGGATCTTGAAATTTCTATACCTACTTATTGACTCTTTCTGATGTTACATCGGTCATTCAGAAATCCATATTTGACCAAATGTACTAATATCGGGCCCAAGAGTCGTCGATTTTGAACTTTCTATTTCTACGCAATTGATTCCTTCTTGTGATAAATTAGCCATAGAGTAGCCAATATTTGACCCATAGAACATGTTTCAGTCATGGATCTTGAAATTTCTATACCTACTAATTGACTCTTTCTGATAATACATCGGTCATTCAAAAGTCATTATTTGACCAAATGTACTAAAATCGGGCCCAAGAGTCGTCAATTTTGAACTTTTTAGTTCTACCCTATTGACTTCTTCTGGAGATAGTTCAGCCAATTTTTGACCCACTGAAAATATTTCAGTCCTTGGTTTTGAACTTTCTACTTCTACCCAATTGACTCCTTCTTGTGATACATTAGCCTTAGAGTAGCCAATATTTTACCCATTGGACATGTTTCAGTTATGGATTTTGAAATTTTTAAACCTATTTATTGACTCTTTCTGATGTTATATCGGTCATTCAAAAGTCAATATTTCACCAAATGTGCTAATATCGGGCCCAAGAGTCGTCTATTTTGAACTTTTTAGTTCTACCCTTTGACTCCTTCTGATGATAAATTAGCCATAGAGTAGCCAATATTTGACCCATTGAACATGTTTCAGTCAAGGAGCTTGAAATTTCTATACCTACTTATTGACTCTCTCTGATGTTATATCGGTCATTCAAAAGTCATTATTTGACCAAATGTACTAAAATCGGGCCCAAGAGTCGTCGATTTTGAACTTTTTAGTTCTACCCTATTGACTCCTTCTTGCGATAGTTCAGCCAATTTTTGACCCACTGAAAATATTTCAGTCCTTGATCTTGAACTTTCTATTCCTACCCAGTTGACTCCTTCTGGTGATACATTAGCATTAGAGTAGCCAATATTTTACTCATTGGACATGATTCAGTTATGGATCTTGAAATTTCTAAACCTACTTATTGACTCTTTCTGATGTTACATCGGCCATTCAAAAGTCAATATTTGACCAAATGTACTAAAATCAGAACCAAGAGTCGTCAATTTCGAACTTTTTAGTTCTACCCTATTGACTCTTTCTGGAGATAATTCAGCCAATTTTTGACCCACTGAAAATATTTCAGTCCTTGATCTTGAACTTTCTATTCCTACCCAATTGACTCCTTCTTGTGATACATTAGCCTTAGAGTAGCCAATATTTTACCCATTGGACATGTTTCAGTTATGCATCTTGAAATGTTTATACCTACTCATTGACTCTTTCTGAATTTAGGTCAATCATTCAGAAATCTATATTTGACCAAATGTACTAATATCGGGTCCAAGAGTCGTCGATTTTGAACTTTCTATTTCTACCCAATTGACTCCTTCTGGTGATAAATTAGCCTTAGAGTAGCCAATATTTTACCCATTGGACATGTTTCAGTTATGGATCTTGAAATTTCTATACCTACTTATTGACTCTTTCTGATATTACATCGGTCATTCAAAAGTCAATATTTGACCAAATGTACTAAAATCGAACCCAAGAGTCGTCTATTTTGACCTTTTTAGTTCTACCCTATTGACTCCTTCTGGAGATAGTTCAGCCAATTTTTGACCCAATGAAAATATTTCAGTCCTTGATCTTGAACTTTCTATATCTGCCCAATTGACTCCTTCTTGTGATACATTAGCCTTAGAGTAGCCAATATTTTACGCATTGGACATGTTTCAGTTATAGATCTTGAAATTTTTATACCTATTTATTGACTCTTTCTGATGTTATATTGGTCATTCAAAAGTCAATATTTGACCAAATGTACTAAAATCGGGCCCAAGAGTCGTCTATTTTGAACTTTTTAGTTCTACCCTTTGACTCCTTCTGGTGATAAATTAGCCTTAGAGTAGCCAATATTTTACGCAATGGACATGTTTCAGTGATGTATCTTGAAATTTCTATACCTACTTATTGACTCTTTCTGATGTTACATCGGTCATTCAAAAGTCAATATTTGACCAAATGTACTAAATACGGGCCTAAGAGTCGTCTATTATGATCTTTTTAGTACTACCCTATTGACTCCTTCTGGCGATAGTTGAGCCGATTTTTGACCCACTGAAAATATTTCAGTCCTTGATCTTGATCTTTCTATTCCTACCCAATTGACTCCTTCTTGTGATACATTAGCCTTAGAGTAGCCAATATTTGACCCATTGAACATGTTTCAATCAAGGATCTTGAAATTTCTATACCTACTTATTGACTCTTTCTGATGTTACATCGGTCATTCAGAAATCCATATTTGACCAAATGTACTAATATCGGGCCCAAGAGTCGTCGATTTTGAACTTTCTATTTCTACCCAATTGATTCCTTCTTGTGATAAATTAGCCATAGAGTGGCCAATATTTGACCCAGTGAACATGTTTCAGTCATGGATCTTGAAATTTCTATACCTACTAATTGACTCTTTCTGATGTTACATCGGTCATTCAAAAGTCAATATTTGACCAAATGCACTAAAATCGGGCCAAAGAGTCGTCAATTTTGAACTTTTTAGTTCTACCCTATTGACTTCTTCTGGAGATAGTTCAGCCAATTTTTGACCAACTGTAAATATTTCAGTCCTTGATCTTGAACTATCTATTCCTACCCAATTGACTCCATCTTGTGATACATTAGCCTTAGAGTAGCCAATATTTTACCCATTGGACATGTTTCAGTTATGCATTTTGAAATTTTAATACCTACTCATTGACTGTTTCTGAATTTAGGTCAATCATTCAGAAATCCATATTTGACCAAATGTACTAATATCGGGCCCAAGAGTCGTCTATTTTGAACATTTTAGTTCTACCCTTTGACTCCTTCTGATGATAAATTAGCCTTAGAGTAGCCAATATTTGACCCATTGAACATGTTTCAGTCAAGGAGCTTGAAATTTCTATACCTACTAATTGACTCTTTCTCATATTACATCGGTCATTCAAAAGTCAATATTTGACCAAATGTACTAAAATCGGGCCCAAGAGTCGTCTATTTTGAACTTTTAGTTCTACCCTATTGACTCCTTCTGGCGATAGTTCAGCCGATTTTTGACCCACTGAAAATATTTCAGTCCTTGATCTTGATCTTTCTATTCCTACCCAATTGACTCCTTCTTGTGATACATTAGCCTTAGAGTAGCCAATATTTTATCCATTGGACATGTTTCAGTTATGGATCTTGAAATTTTTATACCTACTCATTGAATCTTTCTGAATTTAGATCAGTCATTCAGAAATCCATATTTGACCAAATGTACTAATATCGGGCCCAAGAGTCGTCGATTTTGAACTTTCTATTTCTGCCCAATAGACTCCTTCTTGTGATAAATTAGCCATAGAGTAGCCAATATTTGACCCATTGAACATGTTTCATTCATGGATCTTGAAATTTCTATACAGACTTATTGACTCTTTCTGATGTTATATCGGTCATTCAAAAGTCAATTCTTTGACCAAATATACTAATATCGGGCCCAAGAGTCGTCTATGTTGAACTTTTCAGTTCTACCCTGTTGACTCATCTGGAGATAGTTCAGCCAATTTTTGACCCACTGAAAATATTTCAGTCCTTGATTTTGAACTTTCTACTTCTACCCAACTGACTTCTTCTTGTGATACGTTAGCCTTAGAGTAGCCAATATTTTACCCATTGGACATGTTTCAGTTATGGATCTTGAAATTTTGGCTGATGCATTACATCAGATTAAGTCGATGCGGAGAGTTTCTTGAAAAAGAATAAAAAGTAACAGAAAGTTAATTTTTGAGCACTAATTTATTAAAAATATGCGCTTTGGTCATTAAGTATTTTTTATATACACTGAAAAGCAACAAGTGCATATCTTATATTGTGCTCTGTTCCTCCGTGTAAACCGTGCACTGTGTCTCTCTCCTCAAGCCGGAGAGAGTGTCAGGTAGGCGGCTTGAAGGTGTAAGGAAGGGTCGCTCTGTGAATCATGCAGTCCATTGACAGCTGTATGGCTGATGTAACATCAGATTAAGTCAACGAGGAAATGTTATGGAAAAAGAATAAAAAGTAGCAGAAGGTTCATGTTTGAGTTCTCTGTGCAATGCAACAGCACATATGTTTTCTCTTCATTGCACAACCAAATGAGGTACATCTATGCAATTCTGCACTATCTCTTCAACAGCACACGTTAACTCCATGCACAGACGGATGAGTTAGTGCAGGTACACTTAGTCGTTTTTCTGAGAAATGGTGCACGCTCTGAAAAACGACTAAGTGTCAAAATTCCTCCGTGTGAACCATGCAGTGTGTGTCTCTGCTCAAGCCGGAGATAGTGTGAGGCAGGCGGCTTGAAAGTGTAAGGAAGGGCTTCGCTTTGAATTCGCTCTATATGAAATATGCAGTCCATTGACTGCTGTAAGGCTGAAGCCTTACATCAGATTAAGTCGATGCGGAGAGTTTATTGTAAAAGAATAAAAAGTAACAGAAAGTTCATGTTTGATCACTAATTTATTAAAAATATGCCCTTTGGTCATCAAGTATTTTTATATACACTTAAACGCAACAAGTGCATATCTTATGTTGTGCTCTGTGCAATACAACAGCACATATGTTTTCTCTTCATTGCACAACCAAATGAGGTACATCTATGCAATTCTGCACTATCTCTTCAACAGCACACGTTAACTCCATGCACAGACGGATGAGTTAGTGCAGGTACACTTAGTCGTTTTTCTGAGAAATGGTGCACGCTCTGAAAAACGACTAAGTGTCAAAATTCCTCCGTGTGAACCATGCGGTGTGTTTCTCTGCTCAAGCCGGAGAGAGTGTTAGGTAGGCGGCTTGAAAGTGTAAGGAAGGGTCGCTCTGTGAATCCGCTCAACTCAAACTCTCTCCGGCTTGAGGAGAGACACACACACAGCCTGGAGGAATCTTGACACTTTTAGTTATTTTTCTGAGATGAAGTACAAGGACGAATTTTGACACTTAGTCGTTTTTTTGAAAAATCATGCACGCTCCGAAAAACGACTAAGTGTCAAAATTCCTCCATGTGAACCAGGCAGTGTGTGTCGCACTTGAAGCCGGAGAGAGTGTCAGGTAGGCGGCCTGAATGTGTAAGAAAGGGCTTCGCTGTGAATTCGTTCTATATGAACCATGCAGTCTACTGACTGCTGTAAGGCTGATGTAACATCAGATTAAGTCGATGCGGAGAGTTTATTGAAAAAGAATAAAAAGTAACAGAAAGTTAATTTTTGAGCACTAATTTATTAAAAATATGCGCTTTGGTCATTAAGTATTTTTTATATACACTGAAAAGCAACAAGTGCATATCTTATATTGTGCTCTGTTCCTCCGTGTAAACCGTGCACTGTGTCTCTCTCCTCAAGCTTGAGAGAGTGTCAGGTAGGCGGCTTGAAGGTGTAAGGAAGGGTCGCTCTGTGAATCATGCAGTCCATTGACAGCTGTATGGCTGATGTAACATCAGATTAAGTCAACGAGGAAATGTTATGGAAAAAGAATAAAAAGTAGCAGAAGGTTCATGTTTGAGTTCTCTGTGCAATGCAACAGCACATATGTTTTCTCTTCATTGCACAACCAAATGAGGTACATCTATGCAATTCTGCACTATCTCTTCAACAGCACACGTTAACTCCATGCACAGACGGATGAGTTAGTGCAGGTACACTTAGTCGTTTTTCTGAGAAATGGTGCACGCTATGAAAAACGACTAAGTGTCAAAATTCCTCCGTGTGAACCATGCAGTGTGTGTCTCTGCTCAAGCCGGAGATAGTGTGAGGCAGGCGGTTTGAAGGTGTAAGGAAGGTGTACTTATTGACTCTTTTCTGATGTTACATCGGTCATTCAAAAGTCAATATTTGATCAAATGTACTAACACTGGGCCCAAGAGTCGTCGATTTTGAACTTTTTAGTTCTACTTTATTGACTCCTTCTGGTGATAAATTAATGATTTAGTAGCCAATTTTTGACCCACTGAAAATATTTCAGTCCTTTATCTTGAACTTTCTATTCCTACCCAATTGACTCCTTCTTGTGATACATTAGCATTAGAGTAGCCAATATTTTACCTATTAAACTTGTTTCAGTAATGGATCTTGAAATTTCTATACCTACTTATTGACTCTTTCTGATGTTACATCGGTCATTCAAAAGTCAATATTTGACCAAATGTACTAACACTGGGCCCAAGAGTCGTCAATTTTGAAATTTTTAGTTCTACTTTATTGACTCCTTCTGGTGATAAATTAATGATTTAGTAGCCAATAATTGACCCATTGAAAATGTTTCAGTCATGGATCTTGAAATTTCTATATCTACTTATTGACTCTTTCTGATGTTACATCGGTCATTCAAAAGTCAATATTTGACCAAATGTACTAATATCACGCCCAAGAGTCGTCTATTTTGAATTTTTTAGTTCTACCCATTGACTCCTTCTGGAGATAGTTCAGCCAATTTTTGACCCACTGAAAATGTTTCAGTCCTTGATCTTGAACTTTCTATTCCTACGGAATTGACTCCTTCTTGTGATACATAAGCATTAGAGTAGCCAATAATTGACCCATTGAACATGTTTCAGTCATGGATCTTGAAATTTCTATACCTACTTATTGACTTTTTCTGATGTTACATCGGTCATTCAAAAGTCAATATTTGACCAAATGTACTAATATCAGGCCCAAGATTTGTCTATTTTGAACTTTTTAGTTCTACCCTATTGACTTCTTATGGTGAGAGTTCAGCCAATTTTTGACCCACTGAAAATATTTCAGTCCTTGATCTTGAACTTTCTATTCCTACCCAATTGACTCCTTCTTGTGATACATTAGCCTTAAGGTAGCCAATATTTGACCCATTGAACATGATTCAGTCATGGATCTTGAAATTTCTATACCTACCTATTGACTCTTTCTGATGTTACATCGGTCATTCAAAAGTCAATATTTGACGAAATGAACTAATATCGGGCCCAAGAGTCGTCTATTTTGAACTCTTTAGTTCTACCCGTTGACTCCTTCTGGTGATAAATTAGCCATAGAGTAGCCAATATTTGACCCATTGAACATGTTTCAGTCATGGATCTTGAACTTTCTATTCCTACCCAATTGACTCCTTCTGGTGATAAATTAGCCATAGAGTAGCCAATTTTTGACCCACTGAAAATATTTCAGTCCTTGATTTTGAACTTTCTATTCCTACCCAATTGACTCCTTCTTGAGATACATTAGCCTTAAAGAAGCCAATATTTTATCCATTGGACATGTTTCAGTTATGGATCTTGAAATTTTTATACCTACTCATTGAATCTTTCTGAATTTAGATCAGTCATTCAGAAATCCATATTTGACCAAATGTACTAATATCGGGCCCAAGAGTCGTCGATTTTGAACTTTCTATTTCTACCCAATAGACTCCTTCTTGTGATAAATTACCCATAGAGTAGCCAATATTTGAACCATTGAACATGTTTCAGTCATGAATCTTGAAATTTCTATACCTACTTATTGACTCTTTTTGATGTTACATCGGCCATTCAAAAGTCAATATTTGATCAAATGTACTAAAATCAGGCCCAAGAGTCGTCTATTTTGAACTTTTTAGTTCTACCCTATTGACTCTTTCTGGAGATAGTTCAGCCAATTTTTGACCCACTGAAAATATTTCAGTCCTTGATCTTGAACTTTCTATTCCTACCCAATTGACTCCTTCTTGTGATACATTAGCCTTAGAGTAGCCAATATTTTACCCATTGGACATGTTTAAGTTATGCATCTTGAAATTTTTATACCTACTCATTGACTCTTTCTGAATTTAGGTCAATCATTCAGAAATCCATATTTGACCAAATGTACTAATATCGGGCCCAAGAGTCGTCTATTTTAAACTTTTTAGTTCTACCCTTTGACTCCTTCTGATGATAAATTAGCCATAGAGTAGCCAATTTTTGACCCATTGAACATGTTTCAGTCAAGGAGCTTGAAATTTCTATACCTACTTATTGACTCTTTCTGATGTTACATCGGTCATTCAGAAATCCATATTTGACCAAATGTACTAATATCGGGCCCAAAAGTCGTCGATTTTGAACTTTCTATTTCTACCCAATTGACTCCTTCTGGTGATAAATTAGGGATAGAGTAGCCAATAATTGACCCATTGAACATGTTTCAGTCATGGGTCTTGAAATTTCTATACCTACTTATTGACTCTTTCTGATGTTACATAGATCATTCAAAAGTCAATATTTGACCAAATGTACTAATATCGGGCCAGAGAGTCGTCTATTTTGAACTTTTTAGTTCTACCCTATTGACTCCTTCTGGAGATAGTTCAGCCAATTTTTGACCCACTGAAAATATTTCAGTCCTTGATCTTGAACTTTCTATTCCTACCCAATTGACTCCTTCTGGTGATAAATTAGCCATAGAGTAGCCAATATTTTACCCATTGGACATGTTTCAGTTATGGATCTTGAAGTTTTTATATCTACTCATTGACTCTTTCTGAATTTAGGTCATCATTCAGAAATCCATATTTGACCAAATGTACTATTATCGGGCCCAAGAGTCGTCGATTTTGAACCTTCTATTTCTACCCACTTGACTCCTTCTGGTGATAAATTAGCCAAAGAGTAGCCAATAATTGACCCATTGAACATGTTTCAGTCATGGGTCTTGAAATTTCTTTACATACTCGTAGAATCCGACTGATGATACATCAGCCAATCAGAAGTCCATATTTGATCGAATGGACTTATATCCGGCCCAAGAGTCGTCGATTTTGAACTTTCTATTTCTAGCCAATAGACTCCTTCTGGTGATAAATTAGCCATAGACTAGCCAATATCTGACCCATTGAACATATTCCAGTCATGGATCTTGAAATTTCTATACCTACTTATTGACTCTTTCTGATGTTACATCGGTCATTCAAAAGTCAATATTTGACCAAATGTACTAACACTGGGGCCAAGAGTCGTCTATGTTGAACTTTTTAGTTCTACCCTATTTACAACTTCTGGAGATAGTTCAGCCAATTTTTGATAAACTGAAAATATTTCAGTCCTTGATCTTGAACTTTCTATTTCTACCCAGTTGACTCATTCTGGTGATAAATTAGCGATAGAGTGGCCAATATTTTACCCATTGGACATGTTTCAGTTATGCATCTTGAAATTTTTATACCTACTCATTGACTCTTTCTGAATTTAGGTCAGTCATTCAGAAATACATATTTGACCAAATGTACTAATATTGGGCCAAAGAGTCGTTGATTTTGAACTTTCTATTCTTACCCAATTGACTCCTTCTTGTGATACATTAGCCTTAGAGTAGTATTTGACCAAATGTACTAATATTGGGCCCAAGAGTCGTCGATTTTGAACTTTCTATTTCTACCCAATTGACTCCTTCTGGTGATAAATTAGCGATAGAGTAGCCAATAATTGACCCATTGAACATGTTTCAGTCATGGATCTTGAAATTTCTATACCTACTTATTGACTCTTTCTGATGTTACATCGGTCATTCAAAAGTCAATATTTGACCAAATGTACTAATATCGGGCCCAAGAGTCGTCGATTTTGAACTTTCTATTTCTACCCAATTGACTCCTTCTTGTGATAAATTATCCATTAAGTAGCCAATATTTTACCAATTGAATATGTTTCAGTCATGGATCTTGAAATTTCTATACCTACTTATTGACTCTTTCTGATGTTACATCGGTCATTCAAAAGTCAATATTTGACCAAATGTACTAAAATCGGGTCCAGGAGTCGTCTATTTTGAACTTTTTAGTTCTACCCTTTGACTCCTTCTGATGATAAATTAGCCATAGAGTAGCCAATATTTGACCCATTGAACATGTTTCAGTTATGGATCTTGAAATTTCTATACCTACTTATTGACTCTTTCTGATGTTAAATCTCTCATTCAAAAGTCAATATTTGACCAAATGTACTAAAATCGGGCCCAAGAGTCGTCTATTTTGAACGTTTTAGTTCTACCCTATTGACTCCTTAAGGAGATAGTTCAGCCAATTTTTGACCCATTGAAAATATTTCAGTCCTTGATCTTGAACTTTCTATTCCTACCCAATTGACTCCTTCTGGTGATAAATTAGCCATAGAGTAGCCAATATTTTACCCATTAGATATGTTTCAGTTATGGATCTTGAAATTTTTATACCTACTCATTGACTCTTTCTGAATTTAGGTCAGTCATTCAGAAATCCATATTTGACCAAATGTACTAATATCGGGCCCAAGAGTCGTCGATTTGGAACTTTCTATTCCTACACAATTGACTCCTTTTGGTGATAAATTAGCCATAGAGTAGCCAATATTTTACCCATTGGATATGTTTCAGTTATGGATTTTGAAATTTTTATACCTACTCATTGACTCTTTCTGAATTTAGGTCAGTCATTAAGAAATCCATATTTGACCAAATGTACTAATATCGGGCCCAAGAGTCGTCGATTTGGAACTTTCTATTCCTACACAATTGACTCCTTCTGGTGATAAATTAGCCATAGAGTAGCGAATATTTTACCCATAGGATATGTTTCAGTTATGGATCTTGAAATTTTTATACCTACTCATTGACTCTGTCTGAATTTAGGTCAGTCATTCAGAAATCCATATTTGACCAAATGTACTAATATCGGGCCTAAGAGTCGTCGATTTTGAACTTTCTATTTCTACCCAATTGACTCCTTCTGGTGATAAATTAGCCATAGAGTAGCCAATATTTGACCCATTGAACATGTTTCAGTCATGGATCTTAAAATTTCTATACCTACATATTGACTCTATCTGATGTTAAATCGGTTATTCAAAAGTCAATATTTGACCAAATGTACTAAAATCGGGCCCAAGAGTCGTCGATTTTGAACTTTTTAGTTCTACCCTTTGACTCCTTCTGGTGATAAATTAGCCATAGAGAAGCCAATATTTGACCCATTGAACATGTTTCAGTCATGGATCTTGAAATTTCTATAACTTCTTATTGACTCTTTCTG
Source organism: Zacco platypus (assembly GCA_038088235.1). Lineage (NCBI taxonomy): Eukaryota > Metazoa > Chordata > Actinopteri > Cypriniformes > Xenocyprididae > Zacco > Zacco platypus. The sequence goes on along the minus strand of CM076078.1, from coordinate 25,354,626 downwards.
ATGTTACATAGATCATTCAAAAGTCAATATTTGACCAAATGTACTAAAATCGGACCCAAGAGTCGTCGATTTTGAACTTTTTAGTTCTACCCTATTGACTCCTTCTGGAGATAGTTCAGCCAATTTTTGACCCACTGAAAATATTTCAGTCCTTGATCTTGAACTTTCTATTCCTACCCAATTGACTCCTTCTGGTGATAAATTAGCCATAGAGTACCCAATATTTTACCCATTGGACATGTTTCAGTTATGGATCGTGAAGTTTTTATACCTACTCATTGACTCTTTCTGAATTTAGGTCAGTCATTCAGAAATCCATATTTGACCAAATGTACTAAAATCGGGCCCAAGAGTCGTCGATTTTGAACTTTCTATTTCCACCCAATTGACTGCTTCTGGTGATAAATTAGCCATAGAGTAGCCAATATTTGACCCATTGAACATGTTTCAGTCATGGTTCTTAAAATTTCTATACCTACTTATTGACTCTTTCTGATGTTATATCGGTCATTCAAAAGTCAATATTTGACCAAATGTACTAAAATCGGCATATGAGTCGTCTATTTTGAACTTTTTAGTTGTACCCTTTGACTCCTTCTGGTGATAAATTAGCCATAGAGTAGCCGATATTTGACCCATTGAACATGTTTCAGTCATGGATCTTGAAATTTCGATACCTACTTATCGACTCTTTCTGATGTTATATCGGTCATTCAAAAGTCAACATTTGACCAAAAGTACTAATATCGGGCCAGAGAGTCGTCTATTTTGAACTTTTTAGTTTACCCAATTGACTCCTTCTGGCGATAGTTTAGCCAATTTTTGACCCACTGAAAATATTTCAGACCTTGATCTTGAACTTTCTATTCCTACCCAATTGACTCCTTCTGGTGATAAATTAGCCTTAGAGTAGCCAATATTTTACCCATTGGAAATGTTTCAATTATGGATCTTGAAATATTTATACCTACTCATTGACTCTTTCTGAATTTAGGTCAGTCATTAAGAAATCCATATTTGACCAAATGTACTAATATCGGGCCCAAGAGTCGTCGATTTGGAACATTCTATTTCTACCCAATTGACTCCTTCTGGTGATAAATTAGCGATAGAGTAGCCAGTAATTGACGCATTGAACATATTTCAGTCATGGTTCTGGAAATTTCTATACCTACTTATTGACTCTTTCTGATGTTACATCGGTCATTCAAAAGTCAATATTTGACCAAATGTACTAATATCGGGAACAAGAATCGTCTATTTTGAACTTATTAGTTCTACCCTTTGACTCCTTCTGGTTATAAATTAGCCATAGAGTAGCCAATATTTGACCCATTAAACATGTTTCACTCATGGATCTTGAAATTTCTATTCCTACCCAATTGACTCCTTCTTGTGATACATTAGCATTAGAGTAGCCAATATTTTACCTATTGGACATGTTTCAGTTATGGATCTTGAAATTTTTATACCTACTCATTGACTCTTTCTGATGTTATATAGGTCTTTCAAAAGTCAATATTTGACCAAATGTACTAAAATCGGGCCCAAGAGTCGTCTATTTTGAACTTTTTAGTTCTACCCTATTGACTCCTTCTGGAGATAGTTCAGCCAATTTTTGACCGACTGAAAATATTTTAGTCCTTGATTTTGAACTTTCTACTTCTACCCAATTTACTCCTTCTTATGATACATTAGCCTTAGAGTAGCCAATATTTTACCCATTGGACATGTTTCAGTTATGGATCTTGAAATTTTTATACCTACTCATTGACTCTTTCTGAATTTAGGTCAGTCATTCAGAAATCCATATTTGACCAAATGTACTTATATCGGGCCCAAGAGTCGCCGATTTGGAACTTTCTATTTCTACCCAATTGACTCCTTCTGGTGATAAATTAGCGATAGAGCAGCCAGTATTTGACCCATTGAACATATTTCAGTCATGGATCTTGAAATTTCTATACCTACTTATTGACTCTTTCTGATGTTACATCGGTCATTCAAAAGTCAATATTTGACCAAATATACTAAAATCGGGCCCAAGAATCGTCTATTTTGAACTTTTTAGTTCTACCCTTTGACTCCTTCTGGTGATAAATTAGCCATAGAGAAGCCAATATTTGACCCATTGAACATGTTTCAGTCATGGATCTTGAAATTTCTATAACTTCTTATTGACTCTTTCTGATGTTACATAGATCATTCAAAAGTCAATATTTGACCAAATGTACTAAAATCGGACCCAAGAGTCGTCGATTTTGAACTTTTTAGTTCTACCCTATTGACTCCTTCTGGAGATAGTTCAGCTCATTTTTGACCCACTGAAAATATTTCAGTCCTTGATCTTGAACTTTCTATTCCTACCCAATTGACTCCTTCTGGTGATAAATTAGCCATAGAGTAGCCAATATTTTACCCATTGGACATGTTTCAGTCCTTGATCTTGAAATTTCTATACATACTCATAGAATCCGAGTGATGATACATCAGCCAATCAGAAGTCCATATTTGACCGAATGGACTTATATCCAGCCCAAGAGTCATGGATTTTGAAATTTCTATACCTACTTATTGACTCTATCTGATGTTACATAGGTCATTCAAAAGTCTATATTTGACAAAATGGGCTAATATCGGGCCCAAGAATGATCGATTTTGTAATTTCAATTTCTAAACAATTGATTCCTTCTTGCGATAGTTCAGCCAATTTTTGACCCACTGAAAATATTTCAGTCTTTGATCTTGAACTTTCTATACATAATCATAGAATCCGACTGATGATACATCAGCCAATCAGAAGTCCATATTTGACCGAATGGACTTATATCCAGCCCAAGAGTCATGGATTTTGAAATTTCTATACCTACTTATTGACTCTATCTGATGTTACATAGGTCATTCAAAAGTCTATATTTGACAAAATGGGCTAATATCGGGCCCAAGAGTGATCGATTTTGTAATTTCAATTTCTAAACAATTGATTCCTTCTTGCGATAGTTCAGCCAATTTTTGACCCACTGAAAATATTTCAGTCCTTGATCTTGAACTTTCTATTTCTACCCAATTGACTCCTTCTTGTGATACATTAGCCTTAAAGAAGCCAATATTTTTTCCATTGGACATGTTTCAGTTATGGATCTTGAAATTTTTATACCTACTCATTGACTCTTTCTGAATTTAGGTCAGTCATTCAGAAATCCATATTTGACCAAATGTACTAATATCGGGCCCAAGAGTCGTCGATTTGGAACTTTCTATTTCTACTCAATAGACTCCTTCTTGTGATAAATTAGCCATAGAGTAGCCAATATTTGAATCATTGAACATGTTTCAGTCATGAATCTTGAAAATTCTATACCTACTTATTGACTCTTTCTGATGTTACATCGGTCATTCAAAAGTCAATATTTGACCAAATGTATTAATCGGCCCAAGAGTCGTCGATTTTGAACTTTTTAGTTCTACCCTATTGACTCCTTCTGTTGATAAATTAGCCATAGAGTAGCCAATATTTGACCCATTGAACATGTTTCAGTCATGGATCTTGAAATTTCTATTCCTACCCAATTGACTGCTTCTTGTGATACATTAGCATTAGAGTAGCCAATATTTTACCCATTGGACATGTTTCAGTTATGGATATTGAAATTTTTATACCTACTCATTGACTCTTTCTGATGTTATATAGGTCTTTCAAAAGTCAATATTTGACCAAATGTACTAAAATCGGGCCAAGAGTCGTCGATTTTGAACTTTTTAGTTCTACCCATTGACTCCTTCTGTTGACAAATTAGCCATAGAGTAGCCAACATTTGACCCATTGAACATGTTTCAGTCATGGATCTTGAAATTTCTATACCTACTTATTGACTCTTTCTGATGTTATATCGGTCATTCAAAAGTCAACATTTGACCAAATATACTAAAATCGGGCCCAAGAATCGTCTATTTTGAACTTTTTAGTTCTACCCTTTGACTCCTTCTGGTTATAAATTAGCCATAGAGTAGCCAATATTTGACCCATTGAACATGTTTCAGTCATGGATCTTGAAATTTCTATACCTACTTATTGACTCTTTCTGATGTTATATTGGTTATTCAAAAGTCAATATTTGACCAAATGTACTAATATCGGGCCAGAGAGTCGTCTATTTTGAACTTTTTAGTTCTACCCTATTGACTCCTTCTGGCGATAGTTTAGCCAATTTTTGACCAACTGAAAACATTTCAGTCCTTGATCTTGAACTTTCTATTTCTACCCAATTGAATCCTTCTGGCGATTAATTAGCCTTAGAGTAGCCAATATTTTACCCATTGGAAATGTTTCAATTATGGATCTTGAAACATTTATACCTACTCATTGACTCTTTCTGAATTTAGGTCAGTCATTAAGAAATCCATATTTGACCAAATGTACTAATATCGGGCCCAAGAGTCGTCGATTTGGAACTTTCTATTCCTACCCAATTGACTCCTTCTGGTGATAAATTAGCCATAGAGTAGCCAATATTTTACCCATTGGATATGTTTCAGTTATGGATCTTGAAATTTTTATACCTACTCATTGACTCTTTCTGAATTTAGGTCATTCATTCAGAAATCCATATTTGACCAAATGTACTAAAATCGGGTCCAAGAATCTTCTATTTTGAACTTTTTAGTTCTACCCTTTGACTCCTTCTGGTGATAAATTAGCCATAGAGTAGCCAATATTTGACCCATTGAACATGTTTCAGTCATGGATCTTGAAATTTCTATTCCTACCCAATTGACTCCTTCTTGTGATACATTAGCATTAGAGTAGCCAATATTTTACCTATTGGACATGTTTCAGTTATGGATCTTGAAATTTTTATACCTACTCATTGACTATTTCTGATGTTATATAGGTCTTTCAAAAGTCAATATTTGACCAAATGTACTAAAATCGGGCCCAAGAGTCGTCTATTTTGAACTTTTTAGTTCTACCCTTTGACTCCTTCTGGAGATAGTTCAGCCAATTTTTGACCCACTGAAAATATTTTAGTCCTTGATTTTGAACTTTCTACTTCTACCCAATTTACTCCTTCTTGTGATACATTAGCCTTAGAGTAGCCAATATTTTACCCATTGGACATGTTTCAGTTATGGATCTTTAAATTTTTATACCTACTCATTGACTCTTTCTGAATTTAGGTCAGTCATTCAGAAATCCATATTTGACCAAATGTACTTATATCAGCACTAAGAGTCGTCGATTTTGAACTTTCTATTTCTACCCAATTGACTCCTTCTTGTGATACATTAGCATTAGAGTAGCCAATATTTTACCCATTGGACATGTTTCAGTTATGGATATTGAAATTTTTATACCTACTCATTGACTCTTTCTGATGTTATATAGGTCTTTCAAAAGTCAATATTTGACCAAATGTACTTATATCAGCACTAAGAGTCGTCGATTTTGAACTTTCTATTTCTACCCAATTGACTCCTTCTGGTGATAAATTAGCGACAGAGTAGCCAATATTTTACCCATTGGACATGTTTCAGTGATTTAACTTGAAATTTCTATACCTACTAATTGACTCTTTCTGATGTTACATCGGTCATTCAAAAGTCAATATTTGACCAAATATACTAAAATCGGGCCCAAGAATCGTCTATTTTGAACTTTTTAGTTCTACCCTTTGACTCCTTCTGGTGATAAATTAGCCATAGAGAAGCCAATATTTGACCCATTGAACATGTTTCAGTCATGGATCTTGAAATTTCTATAACTTCTTATTGACTCTTTCTGATGTTACATAGATCATTCAAAAGTCAATATTTGACCAAATGTACTAAAATCGGACCCAAGAGTCGTCGATTTTGAACTTTTTAGTTCTACCCTATTGACTCCTTCTGGAGATAGTTCAGCCAATTTTTGACCCACTGAAAATATTTCAGTCCTTGATCTTGAACTTTCTATTCCTACCCAATTGACTCCTTCTGGTGATAAATTAGCCATAGAGTAGCCAATATTTTACCCATTGGACATGTTTCAGTCCTTGATCTTGAAATTTCTATACATACTCATAGAATCCGAGTGATGATACATCAGCCAATCAGAAGTCCATATTTGACTGAATGGACTTATATCCAGCCCAAGAGTCATGGATTTTGAAATTTCTATACCTACTTATTGACTCTATCTGATGTTACATAGGTCATTCAAAAGTCTATATTTGACAAAATGGGCTAATATCGGGCCCAAGAGTGATCGATTTTGTAATTTCAATTTCTAAACAATTGATTCCTTCTTGCGATAGTTCAGCCAATTTTTGACCCACTGAAAATATTTCAGTCCTTGATCTTGAACTTTCCATTTCTACCCAATTGACTCCTTCTTGTGATACATTAGCCTTAAAGAAGCCAATATTTTTTCCATTGGACATGTTTCAGTTATGGATCTTGAAATTTTTATACCTACTCATTGACTCTTTCTGAATTTAGGTCAGTCATTAAGAAATCCATATTTTACCAAATGTACTAATATCGGGCCCAAGAGTCGTTGATTTGGAACTTTCTATTCCTGCCCAATTGACTCCTTCTGGTGATAAATTAGCCATAGAGTAGCCAATATTTTACCCATTGGATATGTTTCAGTTATGGATCTTGAAATTTTTATACCTACTCATTGACTCTTTCTGAATTTAGGTCAGTCATTCAGAAATCCATATTTGACCAAATGTACTTATATCAGCACTAAGAGTCGTCGATTTTGAACTTTTTAGTTCTACCCATTGACTCCTTCTGGTAATAAATTAGCCATAGAGTAGCCGATATTTGACCCATTGAACATGTTTCAGTCATGGATCTTGAAATTTCTATACCTACTTATTGACTCTTTCTGATGTTATATCGGTCATTCAAAAGTCAACATTTGACCAAATATACTAAAATCGGGCCCGAGAATCGTCTATTTTGAACATTTTAGTTCTACCCTTTGACTCCTTCTGGTGATAAATTAGCCATAGAGTAGCCAATATTTGACCCATTAAACATGTTTCAGTCATGGATCTTGAAATTTCTATTCCTACCCAATTGACTCCTTCTTGTGATACATTAGCATTAGAGTAGCCAATATTTTACCTATTGGACATGTTTCAGTTATGGATCTTGAAATTTTTATACCTGCTCATTGACTCTTTCTGATGTTATATAGGTCTTTCAAAAGTCAATATTTGACCAAATGTACTAAAATCGGGCCCAAGAGTCGTCTATTTTGAACTTTTTAGTTCTACCCTATTGGCTCCTTCTGGAGATAGTTCAGCCAATTTTTGACCCACTGAAAATATATTAGTCCTTGATTTTGAACTTTCTACTTCTACCCAATTTACTCCTTCTTGTGATACATTAGCCTTAGAGTAGCCAATATTTTACCCATTGGACATGTTTCAGTTATGGATCTTGAAATTTTTATACCTACTCATTGACTCTTTCTGAATTTAGGTCAGTCATTCAGAAATCCATATTTGACCAAATATACTAAAATCGGGTCCAAGAATCATCTATTTTGAACTTTTTAGTTCTACCCTTTGACTCCTTCTGGTGATAAATTAGCCATAGAGTAGCTAATATTTAACCCATTGAACATGTTTCAGTCATGGATCTTGAAATTTCTATACCTACTTATTGACTCTTTCTGATGTTATATCGGTCATTCAAACGTCAATATTTGACCAAATGTACTAAAATCGGGCCCAAGAGTCGTCTATTTTGAACGTTTTAGTTCAACCCTATTGACTCCTTCTGGTGATAGTTCAGCCAATTTTTGAACCACTGAAAATATTTCAGTACTTGATCTTGAACTTTCTATTCCTACCCAATTGACTCCTTCTTGTGATACATTAGCCGTAGAGCAGCCAATATTTTACCCAATGGACATGTTTCAGTTATGGATCTTGAAGTTTTTATACCTACTCATTGACTCTTTCTGAATTTAGGTCAGTCATTCAGAAATCCATATTTGACCAAATGTACTAATATCGGGCCCAAGAGTCGTCGATTTTGAAATTCCTATTTCTACCAGGTAGACTACTTCTTTTGATAAATTAGCCATAGAGTAGCCAATATTTGAACCATTGCATTTAGGAGTCAATTGGGTAGAAATAGAAAGTTCTAGATCAATGACTGAAATATTTTCAGTGGGTCAAAAATTGGCTGAACTATCTCCAGAAGTTGTCAATAGGGTAGAACTAAAAAGTTCAACATAGACGACTCTTGGGCCGAGTGTTAGTACATTTGGTCAAATATTGACTTTTGAATCACCGATGTAACATCAGAAAGAGTCAATAAGTAGGTATAGAAATTTCAAGATCCATGACTGGAACATGGGTTCAATGGGTCAGATATTGGCTAGTCGATGGCTAATTTATCACCAGAAGGAGTCTATTGGGTAGAAATAGAAATTTCGAAATCTATGACTCTTGGGCCGGATATAAGTCCATTCGATCAAATATGGACTTCTGATTGGCTGATGTATCATCAGTCGGATTCTACGAGTATGTAAAGAATTTTCAAGACCCATGACTGAAACATGTTCAATGGGTCAATTATTGGCTACCCTATCGCTAATTTATCACCAGAAGGAGTCATTTGGGTAGAAATAGAAAGTTCCAAATCGACGACTCTTGGGCCCGATATAAGTACATTTGGTCAAATATGGATTTCTGAATGACTGACCTAAATTCAGAAAGAGTCAATGAGTAGGTATAAAAATTTCAAGATCCATAACTGAAACATGTCCAATGGGTAAAATATTGGCTACTCTAAGGCTAATGTATCACAAGAAGGAGTAAATTGGGTAGAAGTAGAAAGTTCAAAATCAAGGACTAAAATATTTTCAGTGGGTCAAAAATTGGCTGAACTATCTCCAGAAGGAGTCAATAGGGTAGAACTAAAAAGTTCAAAATAGACGACTCTTGGGCCCAGTGTTAGTACATTTGGTCAAATGTTGACTTTTGAATGACCGATGTAACATCAGAAAGAGTCAATAAGTAGGTATAGAAATTTCAAGATCCATGACTGAAACATGTTCACTGGGTCAATTATTGGCTACTCTATCTCTAATTTATCACCAGAAGGAGTCAATAGGGTAGAACTAAAAGTTCAAAATACACGACTCTTGGGCCCGATTTTAGTACATTTGGTCAAATATTGACTTTTGAAAGACCTATATAACATCAGAAAGAGTCAATGAGTAGGCATAAAAATTTCAAGATCCATAACTGAAACATGTCCAATGGGTAAAATTTTGGCTACTCTAATGCCAATGTATCACAAGAAGGAGTATATTGGGTAGGAATAGAAATTTCAAGATCCATGACTGAAACATGTTCAATGGGTCAAATGTTGGCTACTCTATGGCTAATTTGTCAACAGAAGGAGTCAATGGGTAGAACTAAAAAGTTCAAAATCGTCGACTCTTGGCCCGATTTTAGTACATTTGGTCAAATATTGACTTTGAATGACCGATGTAACATCAGAAAGACTCAATAAGTAGGTATAGAAATTTCAAGATTCATGACTGAAACATGTTCAATGGGTCAATTATTGGCAACTCTATCGCTAATTTATCACCAGAAGGAGTCAATTGGGTAGAAAAAGAAATTTCAAAATCGACGACTCTTGGGCCCGATATTAGTACATTTGGTCAAATATGGATTTCTGAATGACTGACCTAAATTCAGAAAGAGTCAATGAGTAGGTATAAAAATTTCAAGATCCATAACTGAAACATGTCCAATGGGTAAAATATTGGCTACTCTAAGGCTAATGTATCACAAGAAGGAGTAAATTGGGTAGAAGTAGAAAGTTCAAAATCAAGGACTAAAATATTTTCAGTGGGTCAAAAATTGGCTGAACTATCTCCAGAAGGAGTCAATAGGGTGGAACTAAAAAGTTCAAAATAGACGACTCTTGGGCCCAGTGTTAGTACATTTGGTCAAATATTGACTTTTGAATGACCGATGTAACATCAGAAAGAGTCAATAAGTAGGTATAGAAATTTCAAGATCCATGACTGAAACATGTTCACTGGGTCAATTATTGGCTACTCTAATGCTAATGTATCACAAGAATGAGTCAATTGGGTAGGAATAGAAATTTCAAGATCCATGACTGAAACATGTTCAATGGGTCAAATATCGGCTACTCTATGGCTAATTTATCACCAGAAGGAGTCAATGGGTAGAACTAAAAAGTTCAAAATCGACGACTCTTGGGCCCAGTGTTAGTACATTTGGTCAAATATTGACTTTTGAATGACCGATGTAACATCAAAAAGAGTCAATAAGTAGGTATAGAAATGTCAAGATCCATGACTGAAACATGTTCACTGGGTCAATTATTGGCTACTCTATCTCTAATTTATCACCAGAAGGAGTCAATAGGGTAGAACTAAAAAGTTCAAAATAGACGACTCATGGGCCCGATTTTAGTACATTTGGTCAAATATTGACTTTTAAAAGACCTATATAACATCAGAAAGAGTCAATGAGTAGGTATAAAAATTTCAAGATCCATAACTGAAACATGTCCATTGGGTAAAATATTGGCTGCTTTACGGCTAATGTATCACAAGAAGGAGTCAATTGGGAGGAATAGAAAGTTCAAGATCAAGTACTGAAATATTTTCAGTGGTTCAAAAATTGGCTGAACTATCACCAGAAGGAGTCAATAGGTTTGAACTAAAAAGTTCAAAATAGACGACTCTTGGGCCCGATTTTAGTACATTTGGTCAAATATTAACTTTTGAATGATCTATGTAACATCAGAAAGATTCAATAAGAAGTTATAGAAATTTCAAGATCCATGACTGAAACATGTTCAATGGGTCAAATATTGGCTACTCTATGGCTAATTTATCACCAGAAGGAGTCAAAGGGTAGAACTAAAAAGTTCAAAATAGACAATTCTTGGGCCCGATTATAGTATATTTGGTCAAATATTGACTTTTGAATGACCGATGTAACATCAGAAAGAGTCAATGAGTAGGTATAAAAATTTCAAGATCCATAACTGAAACATGTCCAATGGGTAAAATATTGGCTACTCTAATGCTAATGTATCACAAGAAGGAGTCAATTGGGTAGGAATAGAAATTTCAAGATCCATGACTGAAACATGTTCAATGGGTCAAATATTGGCTACTCTATGGCTAATTTATCACCAGAAGGAGTCAAAGGGTAGAACTAAAAATTTCAAAATAGACGATTCTTGGGCCCGATTTTAGTATATTTGGTCAAATGTTGACTTTTGAATGACCGATATAACATCAGAAAGAGTCAATAAGTAGGTATAGAAATTTCAAGATCCATGACTGAAACATGTTCAATGGGTCAAATATCGGCTACTCTATGGCTAATTTATCACCAGAAGGAGTCAATGGGTAGAACTAAAAAGTTCAAAATCGACGACTCTTGGGCCCGATTTTAGTACATTTGGTCAAATATTGACTTTTGAATGACCAATGTAACATCAGATAGAGTCAATATGTAGGTATAGAAATTTCAAGATCCATGACTGGAACATGGGTTCAATGGGTCAGATATTGGCTAGTCGATGGCTAATTTATCACCAGAAGGAGTCTATTGGGTAGAAATAGAAATTTCGAAATCTATGACTCTTGGGCCGGATATAAGTCCATTCGATCAAATATGGACTTCTGATTGGCTGATGTATCATCAGTCGGATTCTACGAGTATGTAAAGAATTTTCAAGACCCATGACTGAAACATGTTCAATGGGTCAATTATTGGCTACCCTATCGCTAATTTATCACCAGAAGGAGTCATTTGGGTAGAAATAGAAAGTTCCAAATCGACGACTCTTGGGCCCGATATAAGTACATTTGGTCAAATATGGATTTCTGAATGACTGACCTAAATTCAGAAAGAGTCAATGAGTAGGTATAAAAATTTCAAGATCCATAACTGAAACATGTCCAATGGGTAAAATATTGGCTACTCTAAGGCTAATGTATCACAAGAAGGAGTAAATTGGGTAGAAGTAGAAAGTTCAAAATCAAGGACTAAAATATTTTCAGTGGGTCAAAAATTGGCTGAACTATCTCCAGAAGGAGTCAATAGGGTAGAACTAAAAAGTTCAAAATAGACGACTCTTGGGCCCAGTGTTAGTACATTTGGTCAAATGTTGACTTTTGAATGACCGATGTAACATCAGAAAGAGTCAATAAGTAGGTATAGAAATTTCAAGATCCATGACTGAAACATGTTCACTGGGTCAATTATTGGCTACTCTATCTCTAATTTATCACCAGAAGGAGTCAATAGGGTAGAACTAAAAGTTCAAAATACACGACTCTTGGGCCCGATTTTAGTACATTTGGTCAAATATTGACTTTTGAAAGACCTATATAACATCAGAAAGAGTCAATGAGTAGGCATAAAAATTTCAAGATCCATAACTGAAACATGTCCAATGGGTAAAATTTTGGCTACTCTAATGCCAATGTATCACAAGAAGGAGTATATTGGGTAGGAATAGAAATTTCAAGATCCATGACTGAAACATGTTCAATGGGTCAAATGTTGGCTACTCTATGGCTAATTTGTCAACAGAAGGAGTCAATGGGTAGAACTAAAAAGTTCAAAATCGTCGACTCTTGGCCCGATTTTAGTACATTTGGTCAAATATTGACTTTGAATGACCGATGTAACATCAGAAAGACTCAATAAGTAGGTATAGAAATTTCAAGATTCATGACTGAAACATGTTCAATGGGTCAATTATTGGCAACTCTATCGCTAATTTATCACCAGAAGGAGTCAATTGGGTAGAAAAAGAAATTTCAAAATCGACGACTCTTGGGCCCGATATTAGTACATTTGGTCAAATATGGATTTCTGAATGACTGACCTAAATTCAGAAAGAGTCAATGAGTAGGTATAAAAATTTCAAGATCCATAACTGAAACATGTCCAATGGGTAAAATATTGGCTACTCTAAGGCTAATGTATCACAAGAAGGAGTAAATTGGGTAGAAGTAGAAAGTTCAAAATCAAGGACTAAAATATTTTCAGTGGGTCAAAAATTGGCTGAACTATCTCCAGAAGGAGTCAATAGGGTGGAACTAAAAAGTTCAAAATAGACGACTCTTGGGCCCAGTGTTAGTACATTTGGTCAAATATTGACTTTTGAATGACCGATGTAACATCAGAAAGAGTCAATAAGTAGGTATAGAAATTTCAAGATCCATGACTGAAACATGTTCACTGGGTCAATTATTGGCTACTCCATCTCTAATTTATCAACAGAAGGAGTCAATAGGGTAGAACTAAAAAGTTCAAAATAGACGACTCTTGGGCCCGATTTTAGTACATTTGGTCAAATATTGACTTTTGAAAGACCTATATAACATCAGAAAGAGTCAATGAGTAGGTATAAAAATTTCAAGATCCATAACCGAAACATGACCAATGGGTAAAATATTGGCTACTCTAATGCTAATGTATCACAAGAATGAGTCAATTGGGTAGGAATAGAAATTTCAAGATCCATGACTGAAACATGTTCAATGGGTCAAATATCGGCTACTCTATGGCTAATTTATCACCAGAAGGAGTCAATGGGTAGAACTAAAAAGTTCAAAATCGACGACTCTTGGGCCCAGTGTTAGTACATTTGGTCAAATATTGACTTTTGAATGACCGATGTAACATCAAAAAGAGTCAATAAGTAGGTATAGAAATGTCAAGATCCATGACTGAAACATGTTCACTGGGTCAATTATTGGCTACTCTATCTCTAATTTATCACCAGAAGGAGTCAATAGGGTAGAACTAAAAAGTTCAAAATAGACGACTCATGGGCCCGATTTTAGTACATTTGGTCAAATATTGACTTTTAAAAGACCTATATAACATCAGAAAGAGTCAATGAGTAGGTATAAAAATTTCAAGATCCATAACTGAAACATGTCCATTGGGTAAAATATTGGCTGCTTTACGGCTAATGTATCACAAGAAGGAGTCAATTGGGAGGAATAGAAAGTTCAAGATCAAGTACTGAAATATTTTCAGTGGTTCAAAAATTGGCTGAACTATCACCAGAAGGAGTCAATAGGTTTGAACTAAAAAGTTCAAAATAGACGACTCTTGGGCCCGATTTTAGTACATTTGGTCAAATATTAACTTTTGAATGATCTATGTAACATCAGAAAGATTCAATAAGAAGTTATAGAAATTTCAAGATCCATGACTGAAACATGTTCAATGGGTCAAATATTGGCTACTCTATGGCTAATTTATCACCAGAAGGAGTCAAAGGGTAGAACTAAAAAGTTCAAAATAGACAATTCTTGGGCCCGATTATAGTATATTTGGTCAAATATTGACTTTTGAATGACCGATGTAACATCAGAAAGAGTCAATGAGTAGGTATAAAAATTTCAAGATCCATAACTGAAACATGTCCAATGGGTAAAATATTGGCTACTCTAATGCTAATGTATCACAAGAAGGAGTCAATTGGGTAGGAATAGAAATTTCAAGATCCATGACTGAAACATGTTCAATGGGTCAAATATTGGCTACTCTATGGCTAATTTATCACCAGAAGGAGTCAAAGGGTAGAACTAAAAATTTCAAAATAGACGATTCTTGGGCCCGATTTTAGTATATTTGGTCAAATGTTGACTTTTGAATGACCGATATAACATCAGAAAGAGTCAATAAGTAGGTATAGAAATTTCAAGATCCATGACTGAAACATGTTCAATGGGTCAAATATCGGCTACTCTATGGCTAATTTATCACCAGAAGGAGTCAATGGGTAGAACTAAAAAGTTCAAAATCGACGACTCTTGGGCCCGATTTTAGTACATTTGGTCAAATATTGACTTTTGAATGACCAATGTAACATCAGATAGAGTCAATATGTAGGTATAGAAATTTCAAGATCCATGACTGGAACATGGGTTCAATGGGTCAGATATTGGCTAGTCGATGGCTAATTTATCACCAGAAGGAGTCTATTGGGTAGAAATAGAAATTTCGAAATCTATGACTCTTGGGCCGGATATAAGTCCATTCGATCAAATATGGACTTCTGATTGGCTGATGTATCATCAGTCGGATTCTACGAGTATGTAAAGAATTTTCAAGACCCATGACTGAAACATGTTCAATGGGTCAATTATTGGCTACCCTATCGCTAATTTATCACCAGAAGGAGTCATTTGGGTAGAAATAGAAAGTTCCAAATCGACGACTCTTGGGCCCGATATAAGTACATTTGGTCAAATATGGATTTCTGAATGACTGACCTAAATTCAGAAAGAGTCAATGAGTAGGTATAAAAATTTCAAGATCCATAACTGAAACATGTCCAATGGGTAAAATATTGGCTACTCTAAGGCTAATGTATCACAAGAAGGAGTAAATTGGGTAGAAGTAGAAAGTTCAAAATCAAGGACTAAAATATTTTCAGTGGGTCAAAAATTGGCTGAACTATCTCCAGAAGGAGTCAATAGGGTAGAACTAAAAAGTTCAAAATAGACGACTCTTGGGCCCAGTGTTAGTACATTTGGTCAAATGTTGACTTTTGAATGACCGATGTAACATCAGAAAGAGTCAATAAGTAGGTATAGAAATTTCAAGATCCATGACTGAAACATGTTCACTGGGTCAATTATTGGCTACTCTATCTCTAATTTATCACCAGAAGGAGTCAATAGGGTAGAACTAAAAGTTCAAAATACACGACTCTTGGGCCCGATTTTAGTACATTTGGTCAAATATTGACTTTTGAAAGACCTATATAACATCAGAAAGAGTCAATGAGTAGGCATAAAAATTTCAAGATCCATAACTGAAACATGTCCAATGGGTAAAATTTTGGCTACTCTAATGCCAATGTATCACAAGAAGGAGTATATTGGGTAGGAATAGAAATTTCAAGATCCATGACTGAAACATGTTCAATGGGTCAAATGTTGGCTACTCTATGGCTAATTTGTCAACAGAAGGAGTCAATGGGTAGAACTAAAAAGTTCAAAATCGTCGACTCTTGGCCCGATTTTAGTACATTTGGTCAAATATTGACTTTGAATGACCGATGTAACATCAGAAAGACTCAATAAGTAGGTATAGAAATTTCAAGATTCATGACTGAAACATGTTCAATGGGTCAATTATTGGCAACTCTATCGCTAATTTATCACCAGAAGGAGTCAATTGGGTAGAAAAAGAAATTTCAAAATCGACGACTCTTGGGCCCGATATTAGTACATTTGGTCAAATATGGATTTCTGAATGACTGACCTAAATTCAGAAAGAGTCAATGAGTAGGTATAAAAATTTCAAGATCCATAACTGAAACATGTCCAATGGGTAAAATATTGGCTACTCTAAGGCTAATGTATCACAAGAAGGAGTAAATTGGGTAGAAGTAGAAAGTTCAAAATCAAGGACTAAAATATTTTCAGTGGGTCAAAAATTGGCTGAACTATCTCCAGAAGGAGTCAATAGGGTGGAACTAAAAAGTTCAAAATAGACGACTCTTGGGCCCAGTGTTAGTACATTTGGTCAAATATTGACTTTTGAATGACCGATGTAACATCAGAAAGAGTCAATAAGTAGGTATAGAAATTTCAAGATCCATGACTGAAACATGTTCACTGGGTCAATTATTGGCTACTCTATCTCTAATTTATCAACAGAAGGAGTCAATAGGGTAGAACTAAAAAGTTCAAAATAGACGACTCTTGGGCCCGATTTTAGTACATTTGGTCAAATATTGACTTTTGAAAGACCTATATAACATCAGAAAGAGTCAATGAGTAGGTATAAAAATTTCAAGATCCATAACCGAAACATGACCAATGGGTAAAATATTGGCTACTCTAATGCTAATGTATCACAAGAATGAGTCAATTGGGTAGGAATAGAAATTTCAAGATCCATGACTGAAACATGTTCAATGGGTCAAATATCGGCTACTCTATGGCTAATTTATCACCAGAAGGAGTCAATGGGTAGAACTAAAAAGTTCAAAATCGACGACTCTTGGGCCCAGTGTTAGTACATTTGGTCAAATATTGACTTTTGAATGACCGATGTAACATCAAAAAGAGTCAATAAGTAGGTATAGAAATGTCAAGATCCATGACTGAAACATGTTCACTGGGTCAATTATTGGCTACTCTATCTCTAATTTATCACCAGAAGGAGTCAATAGGGTAGAACTAAAAAGTTCAAAATAGACGACTCATGGGCCCGATTTTAGTACATTTGGTCAAATATTGACTTTTAAAAGACCTATATAACATCAGAAAGAGTCAATGAGTAGGTATAAAAATTTCAAGATCCATAACTGAAACATGTCCATTGGGTAAAATATTGGCTGCTTTACGGCTAATGTATCACAAGAAGGAGTCAATTGGGAGGAATAGAAAGTTCAAGATCAAGTACTGAAATATTTTCAGTGGTTCAAAAATTGGCTGAACTATCACCAGAAGGAGTCAATAGGTTTGAACTAAAAAGTTCAAAATAGACGACTCTTGGGCCCGATTTTAGTACATTTGGTCAAATATTAACTTTTGAATGATCTATGTAACATCAGAAAGATTCAATAAGAAGTTATAGAAATTTCAAGATCCATGACTGAAACATGTTCAATGGGTCAAATATTGGCTACTCTATGGCTAATTTATCACCAGAAGGAGTCAAAGGGTAGAACTAAAAAGTTCAAAATAGACAATTCTTGGGCCCGATTATAGTATATTTGGTCAAATATTGACTTTTGAATGACCGATGTAACATCAGAAAGAGTCAATGAGTAGGTATAAAAATTTCAAGATCCATAACTGAAACATGTCCAATGGGTAAAATATTGGCTACTCTAATGCTAATGTATCACAAGAAGGAGTCAATTGGGTAGGAATAGAAATTTCAAGATCCATGACTGAAACATGTTCAATGGGTCAAATATTGGCTACTCTATGGCTAATTTATCACCAGAAGGAGTCAAAGGGTAGAACTAAAAATTTCAAAATAGACGATTCTTGGGCCCGATTTTAGTATATTTGGTCAAATGTTGACTTTTGAATGACCGATATAACATCAGAAAGAGTCAATAAGTAGGTATAGAAATTTCAAGATCCATGACTGAAACATGTTCAATGGGTCAAATATCGGCTACTCTATGGCTAATTTATCACCAGAAGGAGTCAATGGGTAGAACTAAAAAGTTCAAAATCGACGACTCTTGGGCCCGATTTTAGTACATTTGGTCAAATATTGACTTTTGAATGACCAATGTAACATCAGATAGAGTCAATATGTAGGTATAGAAATTTTAAGATCCATGACTGAAACATGTTCAATGGGTCAAATATTGGCTACTCTATGGCTAATTTATAACCAGAACGAGTCAATTGGGTAGAAATAGAAAGTTCAAAATCGACGACTCTTAGTGCTGATATAAGTACATTTGGTCAAATATGGATTTCTGAATGACTGACCTAAATTCAGAAAGAGTCAATGAGTAGGTATAAAAATTTCAAGATCCATAACTGAAACATGTCCAATGGATAAAATATTGGCTTCTTTAAGGCTAATGTATCAAAAGAAGGAGTCAATTGGGTAGAAATAGAAAGTTCAAGATCAAGGACTGAAATATTTTCATTGGGTCAAAAATTGGCTGAACTATCGCAAGAAGGAATCAATTGTTTAGAAATTGAAATTACAAAATCGATCACTCTTGGGCCCGATATTAGCCCATTTTGTCAAATATAGACTTTTGAATGACCTATGTAACATCACATAGAGTCAATAAGTAGGTATAGAAATTTCAAAATCCATGACTCTTGGGCTGGATATAAGTCATTCGGTCAAATATGGACTTTTGATTGGCTGATGTATCATCAGTCGGATTCTATGAGTATGTATAGAAATTTCAAGATCAAGGACTGAAACATGTCCAGTTGGTCAAATATTGGCTACTCTATGGCTAATGTATCACCAGAAGGAGTCTATTGTGTAGAAAAGAAAGATCAAAATCGATGACGCTTGGGCCCGATATTAGCCCGTTTTGTCAAAAATGGACTTGTGAATGACCGATGTAACATCAGATAGAGTCAATAAGTAGGTATAGAAATTTCAAGATCCATGACTGAAACATGTTCAATGGGTCAATTATTGGCTACTTTTTGGCTATTTTATCACCAGAAGGAGTCAATTGGGTAGAAAAAGAAATTTCAAAATCGACGACTCTTGGGCCCGATATTAGTACATTTGGTCAAATATGGATTTCTGAATGACTGACCTAAATTCAGAAAGAGTCAATGAGTAGGTATAAAAATTTCAAGATCCATAACTGAAACATGTCCAATGGGTAAAATATTGGCTACTCTAAGGCTAATGTATCACAAGAAGGAGTAAATTGGGTAGAAGTAGAAAGTTCAAAATCAAGGACTAAAATATTTTCAGTGGGTCAAAAATTGGCTGAACTATCTCCAGAAGGAGTCAATAGGGTGGAACTAAAAAGTTCAAAATAGACGACTCTTGGGCCCAGTGTTAGTACATTTGGTCAAATATTGACTTTTGAATGACCGATGTAACATCAGAAAGAGTCAATAAGTAGGTATAGAAATTTCAAGATCCATGACTGAAACATGTTCACTGGGTCAATTATTGGCTACTCTATCTCTAATTTATCAACAGAAGGAGTCAATAGGGTAGAACTAAAAAGTTCAAAATAGACGACTCTTGGGCCCGATTTTAGTACATTTGGTCAAATATTGACTTTTGAAAGACCTATATAACATCAGAAAGAGTCAATGAGTAGGTATAAAAATTTCAAGATCCATAACCGAAACATGACCAATGGGTAAAATATTGGCTACTCTAATGCTAATGTATCACAAGAATGAGTCAATTGGGTAGGAATAGAAATTTCAAGATCCATGACTGAAACATGTTCAATGGGTCAAATATCGGCTACTCTATGGCTAATTTATCACCAGAAGGAGTCAATGGGTAGAACTAAAAAGTTCAAAATCGACGACTCTTGGGCCCAGTGTTAGTACATTTGGTCAAATATTGACTTTTGAATGACCGATGTAACATCAAAAAGAGTCAATAAGTAGGTATAGAAATGTCAAGATCCATGACTGAAACATGTTCACTGGGTCAATTATTGGCTACTCTATCTCTAATTTATCACCAGAAGGAGTCAATAGGGTAGAACTAAAAAGTTCAAAATAGACGACTCATGGGCCCGATTTTAGTACATTTGGTCAAATATTGACTTTTAAAAGACCTATATAACATCAGAAAGAGTCAATGAGTAGGTATAAAAATTTCAAGATCCATAACTGAAACATGTCCATTGGGTAAAATATTGGCTGCTTTACGGCTAATGTATCACAAGAAGGAGTCAATTGGGAGGAATAGAAAGTTCAAGATCAAGTACTGAAATATTTTCAGTGGTTCAAAAATTGGCTGAACTATCACCAGAAGGAGTCAATAGGTTTGAACTAAAAAGTTCAAAATAGACGACTCTTGGGCCCGATTTTAGTACATTTGGTCAAATATTAACTTTTGAATGATCTATGTAACATCAGAAAGATTCAATAAGAAGTTATAGAAATTTCAAGATCCATGACTGAAACATGTTCAATGGGTCAAATATTGGCTACTCTATGGCTAATTTATCACCAGAAGGAGTCAAAGGGTAGAACTAAAAAGTTCAAAATAGACAATTCTTGGGCCCGATTATAGTATATTTGGTCAAATATTGACTTTTGAATGACCGATGTAACATCAGAAAGAGTCAATGAGTAGGTATAAAAATTTCAAGATCCATAACTGAAACATGTCCAATGGGTAAAATATTGGCTACTCTAATGCTAATGTATCACAAGAAGGAGTCAATTGGGTAGGAATAGAAATTTCAAGATCCATGACTGAAACATGTTCAATGGGTCAAATATTGGCTACTCTATGGCTAATTTATCACCAGAAGGAGTCAAAGGGTAGAACTAAAAATTTCAAAATAGACGATTCTTGGGCCCGATTTTAGTATATTTGGTCAAATGTTGACTTTTGAATGACCGATATAACATCAGAAAGAGTCAATAAGTAGGTATAGAAATTTCAAGATCCATGACTGAAACATGTTCAATGGGTCAAATATCGGCTACTCTATGGCTAATTTATCACCAGAAGGAGTCAATGGGTAGAACTAAAAAGTTCAAAATCGACGACTCTTGGGCCCGATTTTAGTACATTTGGTCAAATATTGACTTTTGAATGACCAATGTAACATCAGATAGAGTCAATATGTAGGTATAGAAATTTTAAGATCCATGACTGAAACATGTTCAATGGGTCAAATATTGGCTACTCTATGGCTAATTTATAACCAGAACGAGTCAATTGGGTAGAAATAGAAAGTTCAAAATCGACGACTCTTAGTGCTGATATAAGTACATTTGGTCAAATATGGATTTCTGAATGACTGACCTAAATTCAGAAAGAGTCAATGAGTAGGTATAAAAATTTCAAGATCCATAACTGAAACATGTCCAATGGATAAAATATTGGCTTCTTTAAGGCTAATGTATCAAAAGAAGGAGTCAATTGGGTAGAAATAGAAAGTTCAAGATCAAGGACTGAAATATTTTCATTGGGTCAAAAATTGGCTGAACTATCGCAAGAAGGAATCAATTGTTTAGAAATTGAAATTACAAAATCGATCACTCTTGGGCCCGATATTAGCCCATTTTGTCAAATATAGACTTTTGAATGACCTATGTAACATCACATAGAGTCAATAAGTAGGTATAGAAATTTCAAAATCCATGACTCTTGGGCTGGATATAAGTCATTCGGTCAAATATGGACTTTTGATTGGCTGATGTATCATCAGTCGGATTCTATGAGTATGTATAGAAATTTCAAGATCAAGGACTGAAACATGTCCAGTTGGTCAAATATTGGCTACTCTATGGCTAATGTATCACCAGAAGGAGTCTATTGTGTAGAAAAGAAAGATCAAAATCGATGACGCTTGGGCCCGATATTAGCCCGTTTTGTCAAAAATGGACTTGTGAATGACCGATGTAACATCAGATAGAGTCAATAAGTAGGTATAGAAATTTCAAGATCCATGACTGAAACATGTTCAATGGGTCAATTATTGGCTACTTTTTGGCTATTTTATCACCAGAAGGAGTCAATTGGGTAGAAATAGAAAGTTCCAAATCGACGACTCTTGGGCCCGATATTAGTACATTTGGTTAAATATGGATTTCTGAATGACTGACCTAAATTCAGAAAGAGTCAACGAGTAGGTATAAAAATTTCAAGATCCATAACTGAAACATGTCCAATGGGTAAAATATTGGCTACTCTATGGATAATTTATCACCAGAAGGAGTCTAATTGGTAGATGTAAAAAGTTCAAAATAGACAACTCTTGGGCCCGATTTTAGTACATTTGGTCAAATATTGACTTTTGAATGACCGATGTAACATCAGAAAGAGTCAATAAGTAGGTATAGAAATTTCAAGATCCATGACTGAAACATGTTCAATGGGTCAAATATTGGCTACTCTATGGCTAATTTATCACCAGAAGGAGTCAATTGGGTAGGAATAGAAAGTTCAAGATCAAGGACTGAAATATTTTCAGTGGGTCAAAAATTGGCTGAACTATCGCCAGAAGGAGTCAATAGGTTAGAACTAAAAATTCAAAATAGACGACTCTTGGGCCCAGTCTTAGTTCATTTGGTCAAATAGTTTTTTTTGAATGACCGATGTAACATCAGAAAGAGTCAATAAGTAGGTATAGAAATTTCAAGATCCATGACTGGAACAAGTTCAATGGGTCAAATATTGGCTACTCTATGGCTAATTTATCACCAGAAGGAGTCAAAGGGTAGAACTAAAAAGCTCAAAAAAGATGACTCTTGGGCCCGATTTTAGCACATTTTTTCAAATATTGACTTTTGAATGACCGATGTAACATCAGAAAGAGTCAATAAGTAGGTATAGAAATTTCAAGATCCATGACTGAAACATGTTCAATGGGTCAAATATTGGCTACTCTATGGCAAATTTATCAAAAGAAGGAGTCTATTGGGTAGAACTAAAAAGTTCAAAATAGACGACTCTTGGGCCTGATATTAGTACATTTGGTCAAATATTGACTTTTGAATGACCTATATAACATCAGAAAGAGTCAATAAGTAGGTATAGAAATTTCAAGATGCATTACTGAAACATGTTCAATGTGTCAAATATTGGCTACTCTATGGCTAATTTATCACCAGAAGGTGTCAAATGGTAGAACTAAAAACTTCAAAATAGACGACTCTTGGGCCCGATTTTAGTACATTTGGTCAAATATTGACTTTTGAATGATCTATGTAACATCAGAAAGAGTCAATAAGTAGGTATAGAAATTTCAAGATGCATTACTGAAACATGTTCAATGGGTCAAATATTGGCTACTCTAAGGCTAATTTATCACCAGAAGGAGTCAAAGGGTAGAACTAAAAAGTTCAAAATAGACGACTCTTGGGCCCGATTTTAGTACATTTGGTCAAATATTGACTTTTGAATGACCGATATAACATCAGAAAGAGTCAATAAGTAGGTATAGAAATTTCAAGATCCATGACTGAAACATGTTCAATGGGTCAAATATTGGCTACTCTATGGCTAATTTATCACCAGAAGGAGTCAAAGGGTAGAACTAAAAAGTTCAAAATAGACGATTCTTGGGCCCGATTTTAGTATATTTGGTCAAATATTGACTTTTGAATGACCGATGTAACATCAGAAAGAGTCAATAAGTAGGTATTGAAATTTCAAGATCCATAACTGAAACATGTCCAATGGGTAAAATATTGGCTACTCTAAGGCTAATTTATCACCAGAAGGAGTCAATTGGGTAGAAATAGAAAGTTCAAAACAGACGACTCTTGGGCCCGATATTAGTACATTTGGTCAAATATGCATTTCTTAATGATTGATCTAAATTCAGAAAGAGTCAATGAGTAGGTAAAAAAATTTCAAGATGCATAATTGAAACATGTCCAATGGGTAAAATATTGGCTACTCTAAGGCTAATGTATCACAAGAAGGAGTCAATTGGGTAGGAATAGAAAGTTCTAGATCAAGGACTGAAATATTTAGAGTTGGTCAAAAATTGGTTGAACTATCTCCAGAAGAAGTCAATAGGGTAGAACTAAAAAGTTCAAAATTGACGACTCTTGGGCCCGATTTTAGTACATTTGGTCAAATATTGACGTTTGAATGATCGATGTAACATCAGAAAGAGTCAATAAGTAGGTATAGAAATTTCAAGATCCATGACTGAAACATGTTCAATGGGTCAAATATTGGCTACTCTATGGCTAATTTATCACCAGAAGGAGTCAAAGGGTAGAACTAAAAAGTTCAAATTAGACGACTCTTGGGCCCGATTTTAGTACATTTGGTCAAATATTGACTTTTGAATGATCTATGTAACATCAGAAAGAGTCAATAAGTAGGTATAGAAATTTCAAGATCCATGACTGAAACATATTTTATGGGTCAAATATTGGCTACTCTATGGCTAATTTATCACCAGAAGGAGTCAATTGGGTTTAAACAGAAAGTTCAAAATCGACGACTCTTGGGCCCGATATTAGTACATTTGGTCAAATATGGATTTCTGAATGACTGACCTAAATTCAGAAAGAGTCAATTAGTAAATATAAAAATTTCAAGATCCATAACTGAAACATGTCCAATGGGTAAAATATTGGCTACTCTAAGGCTAATGTATCACAAGAAGGAGTCAAAGGGTAGAACTAAAAAGTTCAAAATAGACAACTCTTGGGCCCGATTTTAGTACATTTGGTAATATATGGATTTCTGAATGACTGACCTAAATTCAGAAAGAGTCAATGAGTAGGTATAAAAATTTCAAGATGCATAACTGAAACATGTCCAATGGGTAAAATATTGGCTACTCTAAGAATAATGTATCACAAGAAGGAGTCAATTGGGTAGGAATAGAAAGTTCAAAATCGACGACTCTTGGGCCCGATACTAGTACATTTGGTCAAATATGGATTTCTGAATGACTGACCTAAATTCAGAAAGAGTCAATGAGTAGGTATAAATATTTCAAGATCCATTATTGAAACATGTCCAATGGGTAAAATATTGGCTACTCTAAGGCTAATGTATCACAAGAAGGAGACAATTGGATAGAAATAAAAAGTTCAAGATCAAGGACTGAATTATTTTCAGTGGGTCAAAAATTGGCTGAACTATCGCAAGAAGGAATCAATTGTTTAGAAATTGAAATTACAAAATCGATCACTCTTGGGCCCGATATTAGCCCATTTTGTCAAATATAGACTTTTGAATGACCTATGTAACATCAGATAGAGTCAATAAGTAGGTATAGAAATTTAAAAATCCATGACTCTTGGGCTGGATATAAGTCCATTCGGTCAAATATGGACTTCTGATTGGCTGATGTATCATCAGTCGGATTCTATGAGTATGTATAGAAATTTCAAGATCAAGGACTGAAACATGTCCAGTGGGTCAAATATTGGCTACTCTATGTCTAATGTATCACCAGAAGGAGTCTATTGTGTAGAAAAGAAAGATCAAAATCGATGACGCTTGGGCCCGATATTAGCCCGTTTTGTCAAAAATGGACTTGTGAATGACCGATGTAACATCAGATAGAGTCAATAAGTAGGTACAGAAATTTCAAAATCCATGACTGAAACATGTTCAATGGGTCAATTATTGGCTACTTTTTGGCTAATTTATCACCAGAAGGAGTCAATTGGGTAGAAATAGAAAGTTCAAAATCGACGACTCTTGGGCCCGATATTAGTACATTTGGTCAAATATGGATTTCTGAATGACTGACCTAAATTCAGAAAGAGTCAATGAGTAGGTATAAAAATTTCAAGATCCATAACTGAAACATGTCCATTGGGTAAAATATTGGCTACTCTATGGATAATTTATCACCAGAAGGAGTCTATTTAGTAGATGTAAAAAGTTCAAAATAGACAACTCTTGGGCCCGATTTTAGTACATTTGGTCATATATTGACTTTTGAATGACCGATGTAACATCAGAAAGAGTCAATAAGTAGGTATAGAAATTTCAAGATCCATGACTGAAACATGTTCAATGGGTCAAATATTGGCTACTCTATGGCTAATTTATCACCAGAAGGAGTCAATGGGTAGAACTACAAGGTTCAAAATTGCCGACTTTTGGGCCCTATTTTAGTACATTTGGTCAAATATTGACTTTTGAATGACCAATGTAACATCAGACAGAGTCAATAAGTAGGTATAGAAATTTCAAGATCCATGACTGAAACATGTTCAATGGGTAAAATATTGGCTACTCTATGGCTAATTTATCACCAGAAGGAGTCAATTGGGTAGGATTAGAAAGTTCAAGATCAAGGACTGAAATATTTTCAGTGGGTCAAAAATTGGCTGAACTATCTCCTGAAGGAGTCAATAGGGTAGAACTAAAAAGTTCAAAATAGACGACTCTTGGGCCCGATTTTAGTACATTTGGTCAAATATTGACTTTTGAATGAAAGATTTAACATCAGAAAGAGCCAATAAGTAGGTATAGAAATTTCAAGATCCATGACTGAAACATGTTCAATGGGTCAAATATTGGCTACTCTATAGCTAATTTATCACCAGAAGGAATCAATTGGGTAGGAATAGAAAGTTCAAGATCAAGGATTGAAATATTTTCAGTGGGTCAAAAATTGGCTGAACTATCGACAGAAGGAGTCAATATGTTAGAACTAAAAAGTTCAAAATAGACGACTCTTGGGCCCAGTCTTAGTACATTTGGTCAAATAGTTTTTTTTGAATGACCAATGTAACATCAGAAAGAGTCAATAAGTAGGTATAGAAATTTCAAGATCCATGACTGGAACATGTTCAATGGGTCAAATATTGGCTACTCTATGGCTAATTTATCACCAGAAGGAGTCAAAGGGTAGAACTAAAAAGCTCAAAATAGACGACTCTTGGGCCCGATTTTAGAACATTTGGTCAAATATTGACTTTTGAATGATCTATGTAACATCAGAAAGAGTCAATAAGTAGGTATAGAAATTTCAAGATGAATTACTGAAACATGTTCAATGGGTCAAATATTGGCTACTCTATGGCTAATTTATCACCAGAAGGAGTCAAAGGGTAGAACTAAAAAGTTCAAAATAGACGACTCTTGGGCCCGATTTTAGTACATTTGGTCAAATATTGACTTTTGAATGACCGATATAACATCAGAAAGAGTCAATAAGTAGGTATAGAAATTTCAAGATGCATTACTGAAACTTGTTCAATGGGTCAAATATTGGCTACTCTATGGCTAATTTATCACCAGAAGGTGTCAAAGGGTAGAACTAAAAAGTTCAAAATAGACGACTGTTGGGCCCGATTTTAGTACATTTGGTCAAATATTGACTTTTGAATGATCTATGTAACATCAGAAAGAGTCAATAAGTAGGTATAGAAATTTCAAGATGAATTACTGAAACATGTTCAATGGGTCAAATATTGGCTACTCTATGGCTAATTTATCACCAGAAGGAGTCAAAGGGTAGAACTAAAAAGTTCAAAATAGACGACTCTTGGGCCCGATTTTAGTACATTTGGTCAAATAT
The DNA here is from genome assembly GCA_038088235.1 of Zacco platypus. Classification (NCBI taxonomy): domain Eukaryota; kingdom Metazoa; phylum Chordata; class Actinopteri; order Cypriniformes; family Xenocyprididae; genus Zacco; species Zacco platypus. The sequence continues at coordinate 25,326,903 of CM076078.1, read as the reverse complement.
TGACTTTTGAATGACCGATGTAACATCAGATAGAGTCAATAAGTAGGTATAGAAATTTCAAGATCCATGACTGAAACATGTTCAATGGGTCAAATAATGGCTACTCTATGGCTAATTTATCACCAGAAGGAGTCAATGGGTAGAACTACAAAGTTCAAAATCTACGACTTTTGGGCCCTATTTTAGTACATTTGGTCAAATATTGACTTTTGAATGACCAATGTAACATCACATAGAGTCAATAAGTAGGTATAGAAATTTCAAGATCCATGACTGAAACATGTTCAATGGGTCAAATATTGGCTACTCTATGGCTAATTTATCACCAGAAGGAGTCAATTGGGTAGGATTAGAAAGTTCAAGATCAAGGACTGAAATATTTTCAGTGGGTCAAAAATTGGCTGAACTATATACTGAAGGAGTCAATAGGGTAGAACTAAAAAGTTCAAAATAGACGACTCTTGGGCCCGATTTTAGTACATTTGGTCAAATATTGACTTTTAAATGAAAGATTTAACATCATAAAGAGCCAATAAGTAGGTATAGAAATTTCAAGATCCATGACTGAAACATGTTCAATGGGTCAAATATTGGCTACTCTATGGCTAATTTATCACCAGAAGGAGTCAATTGGGTAGGAATAGAAAGTTCAAGATCAAGGACTGAAATTTTTTCAGTGGGTCAAAAATTGGCTGAACTATCGCCAGAAGGAGTCAATAGGTTAGAACTAAAAAGCTCAAAAAAGATGACTCTTGGGCCCGATTTTAGTACATTTGGTCAAATATTGACTTTTGAATGACCGATGAAACATCAGAAAGAGTCAATAAGTAGGTATAGAAATTTCAAGCTCCATGACTGAAACATGTTCAATGGGTCAAATATTGGCTACTCTATGGCTAATTTATCAAAAGAAGGAGTCTATTGGGTAGAACTAAAAAGTTCAAAATAGACGACTCTTGGGCCTGATATTAGTACATATGGTCAAATATGGATTTCTGAATGACTGACCTAAATTCAGAAAGAGTCAATGAGTAGGTATAAAAATTTCAAGATCCATAACTGAAACATATCCAATGGGTAAAATATTGGCTACTCTATGGCTAATTTATCACCAGAAGGAGTATATTGTGTAGGAATAGAAAGTTCAAGATCAAGGACTGAAATATTTTCAGTGGGTCAAAAATTGGCTGAACTATCGCAAGAAGGAATCAATTGTTTAGAAATTGAAATTACAAAATCGATCACTCTTGGGCCGGTATTAGCCCATTTTGTCAAGTATAGACTTTTGAATGACCTATGTAACATCAAATAGAGTCAATAAGTAGGTATAGAAATTTCAAAATCCATGACTCTTGGGCTGGATATAAGTCCATTCGGTCAAATATGGACTTCTGATCGGCTGATATATCATCAGTCGGATTCTGTGAGTATGTATAGAAATTTCAAGATCAAGGACTGAAACATGTCCATTGGGTGAAATATTGGCTACTCTATGGCTAATGTATCACCAGAAGGAGTCTATTGTGTAGAAAAGAAAGATCAAAATCGATGACGCTTGGGCCCGATATTAGCCCGTTCTGTCAAAAATGGACTTGTGAATGACCGATGTAACATCAGATAGAGTCAATAAGTAGGTATAGAAATTTCAAGATCCATGACTGAAACATGTTCAATGGGTCAATTATTGGCTAATCTATTGCTAATTTATCACCAGAAGGAGTCAATTGGGTAGAAATAGAAAGTTCCAAATCGACGACTCTTGGGCCCGATATTAGTACATTTGGTCAAATATGGATTTCTGAATGACTGACCTAAATTCAGAAAGAGTCAATGAGTAGGTATAAAAATTTCAAGATCCATAACTGAAACATGTCCAATGGGTAAAATATTGGCTACTCTATGGATAATTTATCACCAGAAGGAGTCTATTGGGTAGAAGTAAAAAGTTCAAAATAGACAACTCTTGGGCCCGATTTTAGTACATTTGGTCAAATATTGACTTTTGAATGACCGATGTAACATCAGAAAGAGTCAATAAGTAGGTATAGAAATTTCAAGATTCATGACTGAAACATGTTCAATGGGTCAAATATTGGCTACTCTATGGCTAATTTATCACCAGAAGGAGTCAATGGGTAGAACTACGAAGTTCAAAATCGACGACTTTTGGGCCCTATTTTAGTACATTTGGTCAAATATTGACTTTTGAATGACCAATGTAACATCAGATAGAGTCAATAAGTAGGTATAGAAATTTCAAGATCCATGACTGAAACATGTTCAATGTGTCAAATATTGGCTACTCTATGGCTAATTTATCACCAGAAGGAGTCAATTGGGTAGGATTAGAAAGTTCAAGATAAAGGACTGAAATATTTTCAGTGGGTCAAAAATTGGCTGAACTATCTCCTGAAGGAGTCAATAGGGTAGAACTAAAAAGTTCAAAATACACGACTCTTGGGCCCGATTTTAGTACATTTGGTCAAATATTGACTTTTAAATGAAAGATTTAACATCAGAAAGAGCCAATAAGTAGGTATAGAAATTTCAAGATCCATGACTGAAACATGTTCAATGGGTCAAATATTGGCTACTCTATGGCTAATTTATCACCAGAAGGAGTCAATTGGGTAGGAATAGAAAGTTCAAGATCAAGGACTGAAATATTTTCAGTGGGTCAAAAATTGGCTGAACTATCGCCAGAAGGAGTCAAAGGGTAGAACTAAAAAGCTCAAAAAAGATGACTCTTGGGCCCGATTTTAGCACATTTGGTCAAATATTGACTTTTGAATGACCGATGTAACATCAGAAAGAGTCAATAAGTAGGTATAGAAATTTCAAGATCCATGACTGAAACATGTTCAATGGGTCAAATATTGGCTACTCTATGGCTAATTTATCAAAAGAAGGAGTCTATTGGGTAGAACTAAAAAGTTCAAAATAGACGACTCTTGGGCCTGATATTAGTACATTTTGTCAAATATTGACTTTTGAATGACCTATATAACATCAGAAAGAGTCAATAAGTAGGTATAGAAATTTCAAGATGCATTACTGAAACATGTTCAATGTGTCAAATATTGGCTACTCTATGGCTAATTTATCACCAGAAGGTGTCAAAGGGTAGAACTAAAAACTTCAAAATAGACGACTCTTGGGCCCGATTTTAGTACATTTGGTCAAATATTGACTTTTGAATGATCTATGTAACATCAGAAAGAGTCAATAAGTAGGTATAGAAATTTCAAGATGCATTAATGAAACATGTTCAATGGGTCAAATATTGGCTACTCTAAGGCTAATTTATCACCAGAAGGAGTCAAAGGGTAGAACTAAAAAGTTCAAAATAGACGACTCTTGGGCCCGATTTTAGTACATTTGGTCAAATATTGACTTTTGAATGACCGATATAACATCAGAAAGAGTCAATAAGTAGGTATAGAAATTTCAAGATCCATGACTGAAACATGTTCAATGGGTCAAATATTGGCTACTCTATGGCTAATTTATCACCAGAAGGAGTCAAAGGGTAGAACTAAAAAGTTCAAAATAGACGATTCTTGGGCCCGATTTTAGTATATTTGGTCAAATATTGACTTTTGAATGACCGATGTAACATCAGAAAGAGTCAATAAGTAGGTATTGAAATTTCAAGATCCATAACTGAAACATGTCCAATGGGTAAAATATTGGCTACTCTAAGGCTAATTTATCACCAGAAGGAGTCAATTGGGTAGAAATAGAAAGTTCAAAACAGACGACTCTTGGGCCCGATATTAGTACATTTGGTCAAATATGCATTTCTTAATGATTGATCTAAATTCAGAAAGAGTCAATGAGTAGGTATAAAAATTTCAAGATGCATAATTGAAACATGTCCAATGGGTAAAATATTGGCTACTCTAAGGCTAATGTATCACAAGAAGGAGTCAATTGGGTAGGAATAGAAAGTTCTAGATCAAGGACTGAAATATTTACAGTTGGTCAAAAATTGGTTGAACTATCTCCAGAAGAAGTCAATAGGGTAGAACTAAAAAGTTCAAAATTGACGACTCTTGGGCCCGATTTTAGTACATTTGCTCAAATATTGACGTTTGAATGATCGATGTAACATCAGAAAGAGTCAATAAGTAGGTATAGAAATTTCAAGATCCATTACTGAAACATGTTCAATGGGTCCAATATTGGCTACTCTATGTCTAATTTATCACCAGAAGGAGTCAATGGGTAGAACTAAAAAGTTCAAAATCGACGACTCTTGGGCCTGATTTTAGTACATTTGGTCAAATATTGACTTTTGAATGACCGATATAACATCAGAAAGAGTCAATAAGTAGGTATAGAAATTTCAAGATGCATTACTGAAACTTGTTCAATGGGTCAAATATTGGCTACTCTATGGCTAATTTATCACCAGAAGGTGTCAAAGGGTAGAACTAAAAAGTTCAAAATAGACGACTGTTGGGCCCGATTTTAGTACATTTGGTCAAATATTGACTTTTGAATGATCTATGTAACATCAGAAAGAGTCAATAAGTAGGTATAGAAATTTCAAGATGAATTACTGAAACATGTTCAATGGGTCAAATATTGGCTACTCTATGGCTAATTTATCACCAGAAGGAGTCAAAGGGTAGAACTAAAAAGTTCAAAATAGACGACTCTTGGGCCCGATTTTAGTACATTTGGTCAAATATTGACTTTTGAATGACCGATGTAACATCAGATAGAGTCAATAAGTAGGTATAGAAATTTCAAGATCCATGACTGAAACATGTTCAATGGGTCAAATAATGGCTACTCTATGGCTAATTTATCACCAGAAGGAGTCAATGGGTAGAACTACAAAGTTCAAAATCTACGACTTTTGGGCCCTATTTTAGTACATTTGGTCAAATATTGACTTTTGAATGACCAATGTAACATCACATAGAGTCAATAAGTAGGTATAGAAATTTCAAGATCCATGACTGAAACATGTTCAATGGGTCAAATATTGGCTACTCTATGGCTAATTTATCACCAGAAGGAGTCAATTGGGTAGGATTAGAAAGTTCAAGATCAAGGACTGAAATATTTTCAGTGGGTCAAAAATTGGCTGAACTATATACTGAAGGAGTCAATAGGGTAGAACTAAAAAGTTCAAAATAGACGACTCTTGGGCCCGATTTTAGTACATTTGGTCAAATATTGACTTTTAAATGAAAGATTTAACATCATAAAGAGCCAATAAGTAGGTATAGAAATTTCAAGATCCATGACTGAAACATGTTCAATGGGTCAAATATTGGCTACTCTATGGCTAATTTATCACCAGAAGGAGTCAATTGGGTAGGAATAGAAAGTTCAAGATCAAGGACTGAAATTTTTTCAGTGGGTCAAAAATTGGCTGAACTATCGCCAGAAGGAGTCAATAGGTTAGAACTAAAAAGCTCAAAAAAGATGACTCTTGGGCCCGATTTTAGTACATTTGGTCAAATATTGACTTTTGAATGACCGATGAAACATCAGAAAGAGTCAATAAGTAGGTATAGAAATTTCAAGCTCCATGACTGAAACATGTTCAATGGGTCAAATATTGGCTACTCTATGGCTAATTTATCAAAAGAAGGAGTCTATTGGGTAGAACTAAAAAGTTCAAAATAGACGACTCTTGGGCCTGATATTAGTACATATGGTCAAATATGGATTTCTGAATGACTGACCTAAATTCAGAAAGAGTCAATGAGTAGGTATAAAAATTTCAAGATCCATAACTGAAACATATCCAATGGGTAAAATATTGGCTACTCTATGGCTAATTTATCACCAGAAGGAGTATATTGTGTAGGAATAGAAAGTTCAAGATCAAGGACTGAAATATTTTCAGTGGGTCAAAAATTGGCTGAACTATCGCAAGAAGGAATCAATTGTTTAGAAATTGAAATTACAAAATCGATCACTCTTGGGCCGGTATTAGCCCATTTTGTCAAGTATAGACTTTTGAATGACCTATGTAACATCAAATAGAGTCAATAAGTAGGTATAGAAATTTCAAAATCCATGACTCTTGGGCTGGATATAAGTCCATTCGGTCAAATATGGACTTCTGATCGGCTGATATATCATCAGTCGGATTCTGTGAGTATGTATAGAAATTTCAAGATCAAGGACTGAAACATGTCCATTGGGTGAAATATTGGCTACTCTATGGCTAATGTATCACCAGAAGGAGTCTATTGTGTAGAAAAGAAAGATCAAAATCGATGACGCTTGGGCCCGATATTAGCCCGTTCTGTCAAAAATGGACTTGTGAATGACCGATGTAACATCAGATAGAGTCAATAAGTAGGTATAGAAATTTCAAGATCCATGACTGAAACATGTTCAATGGGTCAATTATTGGCTAATCTATTGCTAATTTATCACCAGAAGGAGTCAATTGGGTAGAAATAGAAAGTTCCAAATCGACGACTCTTGGGCCCGATATTAGTACATTTGGTCAAATATGGATTTCTGAATGACTGACCTAAATTCAGAAAGAGTCAATGAGTAGGTATAAAAATTTCAAGATCCATAACTGAAACATGTCCAATGGGTAAAATATTGGCTACTCTATGGATAATTTATCACCAGAAGGAGTCTATTGGGTAGAAGTAAAAAGTTCAAAATAGACAACTCTTGGGCCCGATTTTAGTACATTTGGTCAAATATTGACTTTTGAATGACCGATGTAACATCAGAAAGAGTCAATAAGTAGGTATAGAAATTTCAAGATTCATGACTGAAACATGTTCAATGGGTCAAATATTGGCTACTCTATGGCTAATTTATCACCAGAAGGAGTCAATGGGTAGAACTACGAAGTTCAAAATCGACGACTTTTGGGCCCTATTTTAGTACATTTGGTCAAATATTGACTTTTGAATGACCAATGTAACATCAGATAGAGTCAATAAGTAGGTATAGAAATTTCAAGATCCATGACTGAAACATGTTCAATGTGTCAAATATTGGCTACTCTATGGCTAATTTATCACCAGAAGGAGTCAATTGGGTAGGATTAGAAAGTTCAAGATAAAGGACTGAAATATTTTCAGTGGGTCAAAAATTGGCTGAACTATCTCCTGAAGGAGTCAATAGGGTAGAACTAAAAAGTTCAAAATACACGACTCTTGGGCCCGATTTTAGTACATTTGGTCAAATATTGACTTTTGAATGACCGATGTAACATCAGAAAGAGTCAATAAGTAGGTATAGAAATTTCAAGATCCATGACTGAAACATGTTCAATGGGTCAAATATTGGCTACTCTATGGCTAATTTATCACCAGAAGGAGTCAATGGGTAGAACTAAAAAGCTCAAAATAGACGACTCTTGGGCCCTATTTTAGTACATTTGGTCAAATATTGACTTTTAAATGAAAGATTTAACATCAGAAAGAGCCAATAAGTAGGTATAGAAATTTCAAGATCCATGACTGAAACATGTTCAATGGGTCAAATATTGGCTACTCTATGGCTAATTTATCACCAGAAGGAGTCAATTGGGTAGGAATAGAAAGTTCAAGATCAAGGACTGAAATATTTTCAGTGGGTCAAAAATTGGCTGAACTATCGCCAGAAGGAGTCAAAGGGTAGAACTAAAAAGCTCAAAAAAGATGACTCTTGGGCCCGATTTTAGCACATTTGGTCAAATATTGACTTTTGAATGACCGATGTAACATCAGAAAGAGTCAATAAGTAGGTATAGAAATTTCAAGATCCATGACTGAAACATGTTCAATGGGTCAAATATTGGCTACTCTATGGCTAATTTATCAAAAGAAGGAGTCTATTGGGTAGAACTAAAAAGTTCAAAATAGACGACTCTTGGGCCTGATATTAGTACATTTTGTCAAATATTGACTTTTGAATGACCTATATAACATCAGAAAGAGTCAATAAGTAGGTATAGAAATTTCAAGATGCATTACTGAAACATGTTCAATGTGTCAAATATTGGCTACTCTATGGCTAATTTATCACCAGAAGGTGTCAAAGGGTAGAACTAAAAACTTCAAAATAGACGACTCTTGGGCCCGATTTTAGTACATTTGGTCAAATATTGACTTTTGAATGATCTATGTAACATCAGAAAGAGTCAATAAGTAGGTATAGAAATTTCAAGATGCATTAATGAAACATGTTCAATGGGTCAAATATTGGCTACTCTAAGGCTAATTTATCACCAGAAGGAGTCAAAGGGTAGAACTAAAAAGTTCAAAATAGACGACTCTTGGGCCCGATTTTAGTACATTTGGTCAAATATTGACTTTTGAATGACCGATATAACATCAGAAAGAGTCAATAAGTAGGTATAGAAATTTCAAGATCCATGACTGAAACATGTTCAATGGGTCAAATATTGGCTACTCTATGGCTAATTTATCACCAGAAGGAGTCAAAGGGTAGAACTAAAAAGTTCAAAATAGACGATTCTTGGGCCCGATTTTAGTATATTTGGTCAAATATTGACTTTTGAATGACCGATGTAACATCAGAAAGAGTCAATAAGTAGGTATTGAAATTTCAAGATCCATAACTGAAACATGTCCAATGGGTAAAATATTGGCTACTCTAAGGCTAATTTATCACCAGAAGGAGTCAATTGGGTAGAAATAGAAAGTTCAAAACAGACGACTCTTGGGCCCGATATTAGTACATTTGGTCAAATATGCATTTCTTAATGATTGATCTAAATTCAGAAAGAGTCAATGAGTAGGTATAAAAATTTCAAGATGCATAATTGAAACATGTCCAATGGGTAAAATATTGGCTACTCTAAGGCTAATGTATCACAAGAAGGAGTCAATTGGGTAGGAATAGAAAGTTCTAGATCAAGGACTGAAATATTTACAGTTGGTCAAAAATTGGTTGAACTATCTCCAGAAGAAGTCAATAGGGTAGAACTAAAAAGTTCAAAATTGACGACTCTTGGGCCCGATTTTAGTACATTTGCTCAAATATTGACGTTTGAATGATCGATGTAACATCAGAAAGAGTCAATAAGTAGGTATAGAAATTTCAAGATCCATTACTGAAACATGTTCAATGGGTCCAATATTGGCTACTCTATGTCTAATTTATCACCAGAAGGAGTCAATGGGTAGAACTAAAAAGTTCAAAATCGACGACTCTTGGGCCTGATTTTAGTACATTTGGTCAAATATTGACTTTTGAATGATCAATGTAACATCAGAAAGAGTCAATAAGTAGGTATAGAAATTTCAAGCTCCATGACTGAAACATGTTCAATGGGTCAAATATTGGCTACTCTATGGTTAATTTATCACCAGAAGGAGTCAATTGGGTAGGAATAGAAAGTTCAAGATAAAGGACTGAAATATTTTCAGTGGGTCAAAAATTGGCTGAACTATCTCCAGAAGGAGTCTATAGGGTAGAACTAAAAAGTTCAACATAGATGACTCTTGGGCCCAGTGTTAGTACATTTGGTCAAATATACTTTTGAATGATCTATGTAACATCAGAAAAAGTCAATAAGTAGGTATAGAAATTTCAAGATCCATTACTGAAACATGATGAATGGGACAAATATTGGCTACACTATGGTTAATTTATCACCAGAAGGAGTCAAAGGGTAGAACTAAAAAGTTCAAATTAGACGGCTCTTGGGCCCGATTTTAATACATTTGGTCAAATGTTGACTTTTGAATGACCAATGTAACATCAGATAGAGTCAATAAGTAGGTATAGAAATTTCAAGATCCATGACAAAAACATGTTCAATTGGTCGAATATTGGCTAATCTATCGCTAATTTATCACCAGAAGGAGTCAATTGGGTAGAAATAGAAAGTTCAAGATCAAGGACTGAAATATTTTCAGTGGTCAAAAATTGGCTGAACTATCTCCGGAAGGAGTCAATAGGGTAGAACTAAAAAGTTCAAAATAGACGACTCTCTGGCCCGATATTAGTACATTTGGTCAAATATTAACTTTTGAATGATCTATGTAACATCAGAAAGAGTCAATAACTAGGTATAGAAATTTCAAGATCCATGACTGAAACATGTTCAATGGGTCAAATATTGGCTACTCTATGGCTAATTTATCACCAGAAGGAGTCAAAGGGTAGAACTAAAAAGTTCAAATTAGACGACTCTTGGGCCCGATTTTAGTACATTTGGTCAAATATTGACTTTTGAATGATCTATGTAACATCAGAAAGAGTCAATAAGTAGGTATAGAAATTTCAAGATCCATGACTGAAACATATTTTATGGGTCAAATATTGGCTACTCTATGGCTAATTTATCACCAGAAGGAGTCAATTGGGTTTAAACAGAAAGTTCAAAATCGACGACTCTTGGGCCCGATATTAGTACATTTGGTCAAATATGGATTTCTGAATGACTGACCTAAATTCAGAAAGAGTCAATTAGTAAATATAAAAATTTCAAGATCCATAACTGAAACATGTCCAATGGGTAAAATATTGGCTACTCTAAGGCTAATGTATCACAAGAAGGAGTCAAAGGGTAGAACTAAAAAGTTCAAAATAGACAACTCTTGGGCCCGATTTTAGTACATTTGGTAATATATGGATTTCTGAATGACTGACCTAAATTCAGAAAGAGTCAATGAGTAGGTATAAAAATTTCAAGATGCATAACTGAAACATGTCCAATGGGTAAAATATTGGCTACTCTAAGAATAATGTATCACAAGAAGGAGTCAATTGGGTAGGAATAGAAAGTTCAAGATCAAGGACTGAAATATTTACAGTTGGTCAAAAATTGGTTGAACTATATCCAGAAGAAGTCAATAGGGTAGAACTAAAAAGTTCAAAATTGACGACTCTTGGGCCCGATTTTAGTACATTTGGTCAAATATTGACTTTTGAATGACCGATATAACATCAGAAAGAGTCAATAAGTAGGTATAGAAATTTCAAGCTCCATGACTGAAACATGTTCAATGGGTCAAATATTGGCTACTCTATGGCTAATTTATCACCAGAAGGAGTCAATGGGAAGAACTAAAAAGTTCAAAATAGACAACTCTTGGGCCCGATTTTAGTACATTTGGTCAAATATTGACTTTTGAATGACCGATGTAACATCAGAAAGAGTCAATAAGTAGGTATAGAAATTTCAAGATCCATGACTGAAACATGTTCAATGGGTCAAATATTGGCTACTCTATGGCTAATTTATCACCAGAAGGAGTCAATGGTTAGAACTACAAGGTTCAAAATTGCCGACTTTTGGGCCCTATTTTAGTACATTTGGTCAAATATTGACTTTTGAATGACCAATGTAACATCAGATAGAGTCAATAAGTAGGTATAGAAATTTCAAGATCCATGACTGAAACATGTTCAATGGGTCAAATAATGGCTACTCTATGGCTAATTTATCACCAGAAGGAGTCAATGGGTAGAACTACAAAGTTCAAAATCTACGACTTTTGGGCCCTATTTTAGTACATTTGGTCAAATATTGACTTTTGAATGACCAATGTAACATCACATAGAGTCAATAAGTAGGTATAGAAATTTCAAGATCCATGACTGAAACATGTTCAATGGGTCAAATATTGGCTACTCTATGGCTAATTTATCACCAGAAGGAGTCAATTGGGTAGGATTAGAAAGTTCAAGATCAAGGACTGAAATATTTTCAGTGGGTCAAAAATTGGCTGAACTATATACTGAAGGAGTCAATAGGGTAGAACTAAAAAGTTCAAAATAGACGACTCTTGGGCCCGATTTTAGTACATTTGGTCAAATATTGACTTTTAAATGAAAGATTTAACATCATAAAGAGCCAATAAGTAGGTATAGAAATTTCAAGATCCATGACTGAAACATGTTCAATGGGTCAAATATTGGCTACTCTATGGCTAATTTATCACCAGAAGGAGTCAATTGGGTAGGAATAGAAAGTTCAAGATCAAGGACTGAAATATTTTCAGTGGGTCAAAAATTGGCTGAACTATCGCCAGAAGGAGTCAATAGGTTAGAACTAAAAAGCTCAAAAAAGATGACTCTTGGGCCCGATTTTAGTACATTTGGTCAAATATTGACTTTTGAATGACCGATGAAACATCAGAAAGAGTCAATAAGTAGGTATAGAAATTTCAAGCTCCATGACTGAAACATGTTCAATGGGTCAAATATTGGCTACTCTATGGCTAATTTATCAAAAGAAGGAGTCTATTGGGTAGAACTAAAAAGTTCAAAATAGACGACTCTTGGGCCTGATATTAGTACATTTGGTCAAATATTGACTTTTGAATGACCGATGTAACATCAGAAAGAGTCAATAAGTAGGTATAGAAATTTCATGATCCATGACTGAAACATGTTCAATGGGTCAAATATTGGCTACACTATGGCTAATGTAGAGCCAGAAGGAGTCGACTGGGTAGAAATAAAAAGTTCAAATTCGATGACTCTTGGGCCCGATATTAGTCCATTTGGTGAAATATGGACTTCTGAATGGCTGATGTAAGAACAGAAGGAGTCAATGAGTGAGTATAGAAATTTCAAGATTGATGACAAAAACATGTTCAATCGGTCAAATATTGGCTACTCTATAGCTAATATATCACCAGAAGGAGTCAATTGGGTAGAAATAAATAGTTCAAAATTTACAACTCTTGGGCCCAATATTAGTCCATTTGGTGAAATATGGACTTCTGAATGAGTGATGTAACATCAGTAGGAGTCAATAGATATGTATTTAAAGTTCAAGATCAAGGAGTAAAACATGTTCAGTGAGTCAAAAATTGGCTACTGTATGGCAAATCTATCACCAAAGGGAGTCAATCAGGTTTTTAATTTTTTTTTTTTTTTTTTTTTCATCATTTAGCAGACGCTTTTATCAAAAGCGACTTACAAGGGGAGCAATTAGGAGTTAGGTGCCTTGCTCAAGGGCACTTTAATCATGGTATCGAAGGTGGAGAGAGTGCTGTTTATTCACAATCCCCAATTTCAATTCCTGCCGGCGTGGGAATTGAACCTGCAACCTTCAGATTAAAATCCCAACTCCCTCACCACTAGGCCACGACTACGCTAAAAATAAAAAGTTCAAAATTGACGACTCTTGGGCCCGATATGAGTCCATTTTGTCAAATATGGACATCTTAGTGACAGATGTGACATCAGAGGGAGTCAATGAGTATGTATAGAAATTTCAAGATCGATGACTGAAACATGTTCAATGGGTCAAATTTTGGCTACACTATGGCTAATGTAGAGCCAGAAGGAGTCGACTGGGTAGAAATAAAAAGTTCAAATTCGATGACTCTTGGGCCCCATATTAGTCCATTTGGTGAAATATGGACTTCTGAATGGCTGATGTAAGAACAGAAGGAGTCAATGAATATGTATAGAAATTTCAAGATCGATGACTGAAACATGTTCAATCGATCAAATTTTGGCTACTCTATGGCTACTTTATGACCAGAAGGAGTTCATTGGGTAGAAATAAAAAGTTCAAAATTGACGACTCTTGGGCCCGATATGATTCCATTTTGTCAAATATGGACATATTAATGACAGATGTGACATCAGAGGGAGTCAATGAGTATGTATAGAAAGTTCAAGATCGATGACTGAAACATGTTCAATGGGTCAAATTTTGGCTATACTATGGCTAATGTAGAGGCAGAAGCAGTCAACTTGGTAGAAATGAAAAGTTCAAATTCGATGACTCTTGGGCCCGATATTAGTCCATTTGGTGAAATATGGACTTCTGAATGGCTGATGTAAGAACAGAAGGAGTCAATGAGTGAGTATAGAAATTTCAAGATTGATGACTGAAACATGTTCAATCGGTCAAATATTGGCTACTCTATGGCTAATGTATCACCAGAAGGAGTCTATTGTGTAGAAAAGAAAGTTCAAAATCGATGACTCTTGGGCCCGATATTAGCCGATTTTGTCAAATATGGACTTGTGAATGACCGATGTAACATCAGAAAAAGTCAATAAATAGGTATAGAAATTTCAAAATCCATGACTGAAACATGTTCAATGGGTCAATTATTGGCTACTCTATGGCTAATTTATCACCAGAAGGAGTCAATGGGTAGAACTAAAAAGTTCAAAATAGACGACTCTTGGGCCCGATTTTAGTACATTTGGTCAAATATTGACTTTTGAATGACCGATGTAACATCAGAAAGAGTCAATAAGTAGGTATAGAAATTTCATGATCCATGACTGAAACATGTTCAATGGGTCAAATATTGGCTACACTATGGCTAATGTAGAGCCAGAAGGAGTCGACTGGGTAGAAATAAAAAGTTCAAATTCGATGACTCTTGGGCCCGATATTAGTCCATTTGGTGAAATATGGACTTCTGAATGGCTGATGTAAGAACAGAAGGAGTCAATGAGTGAGTATAGAAATTTCAAGATTGATGACAAAAACATGTTCAATCGGTCAAATATTGGCTACTCTATAGCTAATATATCACCAGAAGGAGTCAATTCGGTAGAAATAAAAAGTTCAAAATTGATGACTCTTGGGCCAGATATTAGTATTTTAAGTCAAATATGGTCTTCTTGAATGGCTGATGTAACAACCGAAACAGTCGATGAGTATGAATTGAAATTTCAAGAACGATGACTGAAACATGCTCAGTGTGTCAAATATTGGCTACTCTATAGCTAATATATCACCAGAAGGAGTCAATTGGGCTGAAATAAAAACTTCAAAATTGATGACTTTTGGGCCTGATATAAGTCAGTTTGGTTAAATATGGACTTCTGAATGGCTGATGTAAGAATAGAAGAAGTCAATGGGTAGAAATAGAAAGTTCAAAATCGACGACTCTTGGGCCCGATATGAGTCCAATTGGTCAAATATTGACTTCTGAATGACTGGTGTAACATCAGAAGGAGAGAATGAGTGTTTATAGAATTTTCAAGATTGGTGACTGAAACATGTTCAGTGTGTCAAATATTGGCTACTCTATAGCTAATATATCACCAGAAGGAGTCAATGGGTAGAAATAAATAGTTCAAATTCGATGACTCTTGGGTCCGATATTTTAGTCCATTTGGTGAAATATGGACTTCTGAATGGCTGATGTAAGAACAGAAGGAGTCAATGAGTGAGTATAGAAATTTCAAGATTGATGACAAAAACATGTTCAATCGGTCAAATATTGGCTACTCTATAGCTAATATATCACCAGAAGGAGTCAATTGGGTAGAAATAAATAGTTCAAAATTTACAACTCTTGGGCCCAATATTAGTCCATTTGGTGAAATATGGACTTCTGAATGAGTGATGTAACATCAGTAGGAGTCAATAGATATGTATTTAAAGTTCAAGATCAAGGAGTAAATCATGTTCAGTGAGTCAAAAATTGGCTACTGTATGGCAAATCTATCACCAAAGGGAGTCAATCAGGTTTTTAATTTTTTTTTTTTTTTTTTTTTCATCATTTAGCAGACGCTTTTATCAAAAGCGACTTACAAGGGGAGCAATTAGGAGTTAGGTGCCTTGCTCAAGGGCACTTTAATCATGGTATCGAAGGTGGAGAGAGTGCTGTTTATTCACAATCCCCAATTTCAATTCCTGCCAGCGTGGGAATTGAACCTGCAACCTTCAGATTAAAATCCCAACTCCCTCACCACTAGGCCACGACTACCCTAAAAATAAAAAGTTCAAAATTGACGACTCTTGGGCCCGATATGAGACCATTTTGTCAAATATGGACATCTTAGTGACAGATGTGACATCAGAGGGAGTCAATGAGTATGTATAGAAAGTTCAAGATCGATGACTGAAACATGTTCAATGGGTCAAATTTTGGCTACACTATGGCTAATGTAGAGCCAGAAGGAGTCGACTGGGTAGAAATAAAAAGTTCAAATTCGATGACTCTTGGGCCCGATATTAGTCCATTTGGTGAAATATGGACTTCTGAATGGCTGATGTAAGAACAGAAGGAGTCAATGAGTGAGTATAGAAATTTCAAGATTGATGACAAAAACATGTTCAATCGGTCAAATATTGGCTACTCTATAGCTAATATATCACCAGAAGGAGTCAATTGGGTAGAAATAAATAGTTCAAAATTTACAACTCTTGGGCCCAATATTAGTCCATTTGGTGAAATATGGACTTCTGAATGAGTGATGTAACATCAGTAGGAGTCAATAGATATGTATTTAAAGTTCAAGATCAAGGAGTAAAACATGTTCAGTGAGTCAAAAATTGGCTACTGTATGGCAAATCTATCACCAAAGGGAGTCAATCAGGTTTTTAATTTTTTTTTTTTTTTTTTTTTCATCATTTAGCAGACGCTTTTATCAAAAGCGACTTACAAGGGGAGCAATTAGGAGTTAGGTGCCTTGCTCAAGGGCACTTTAATCATGGTATCGAAGGTGGAGAGAGTGCTGTTTATTCACAATCCCCAATTTCAATTCCTGCCGGCGTGGGAATTGAACCTGCAACCTTCAGATTAAAATCCCAACTCCCTCACCACTAGGCCACGACTACGCTAAAAATAAAAAGTTCAAAATTGACGACTCTTGGGCCCGATATGAGTCCATTTTGTCAAATATGGACATCTTAGTGACAGATGTGACATCAGAGGGAGTCAATGAGTATGTATAGAAATTTCAAGATCGATGACTGAAACATGTTCAATGGGTCAAATTTTGGCTACACTATGGCTAATGTAGAGCCAGAAGGAGTCGACTGAGTAGAAATAAAAAGTTCAAATTCGATGACTCTTGGGCCCCATATTAGTCCATTTGGTGAAATATGGACTTCTGAATGGCTGATGTAAGAACAGAAGGAGTCAATGAATATGTATAGAAATTTCAAGATCGATGACTGAAACATGTTCAATCGATCAAATTTTGGCTACTCTATGGCTACTTTATGACCAGAAGGAGTTCATTGGGTAGAAATAAAAAGTTCAAAATTGACGACTCTTGGGCCCGATATGATTCCATTTTGTCAAATATGGACATATTAATGACAGATGTGACATCAGAGGGAGTCAATGAGTATGTATAGAAAGTTCAAGATCGATGACTGAAACATGTTCAATGGGTCAAATTTTGGCTATACTATGGCTAATGTAGAGGCAGAAGCAGTCAACTTGGTAGAAATAAAAAGTTCAAATTCGATGACTCTTGGGCCCGATATTAGTCCATTTGGTGAAATATGGACTTCTGAATGGCTGATGTAAGAACAGAAGGAGTCAATGAGTGAGTATAGAAATTTCAAGATTGATGACTGAAACATGTTCAATCGGTCAAATATTGGCTACTCTATGGCTAATGTATCACCAGAAGGAGTCTATTGTGTAGAAAAGAAAGTTCAAAATCGATGACTCTTGGGCCCGATATTAGCCGATTTTGTCAAATATGGACTTGTGAATGACCGATGTAACATCAGAAAAAGTCAATAAATAGGTATAGAAATTTCAAAATCCATGACTGAAACATGTTCAATGGGTCAATTATTGGCTACTCTATGGCTAATTTATCACCAGAAGGAGTCAATGGGTAGAACTAAAAAGTTCAAAATAGACGACTCTTGGGCCCGATTTTAGTACATTTGGTCAAATATTGACTTTTGAATGACCGATGTAACATCAGAAAGAGTCAATAAGTAGGTATAGAAATTTCATGATCCATGACTGAAACATGTTCAATGGGTCAAATATTGGCTACACTATGGCTAATGTAGAGCCAGAAGGAGTCGACTGGGTAGAAATAAAAAGTTCAAATTCGATGACTCTTGGGCCCGATATTAGTCCATTTGGTGAAATATGGACTTCTGAATGGCTGATGTAAGAACAGAAGGAGTCAATGAGTGAGTATAGAAATTTCAAGATTGATGACAAAAACATGTTCAATCGGTCAAATATTGGCTACTCTATAGCTAATATATCACCAGAAGGAGTCAATTGGGTAGAAATAAATAGTTCAAAATTTACAACTCTTGGGCCCAATATTAGTCCATTTGGTGAAATATGGACTTCTGAATGAGTGATGTAACATCAGTAGGAGTCAATAGATATGTATTTAAAGTTCAAGATCAAGGAGTAAAACATGTTCAGTGAGTCAAAAATTGGCTACTGTATGGCAAATCTATCACCAAAGGGAGTCAATCAGGTTTTTAATTTTTTTTTTTTTTTTTTTTTCATCATTTAGCAGACGCTTTTATCAAAAGCGACTTACAAGGGGAGCAATTAGGAGTTAGGTGCCTTGCTCAAGGGCACTTTAATCATGGTATCGAAGGTGGAGAGAGTGCTGTTTATTCACAATCCCCAATTTCAATTCCTGCCGGCATGGGAATTGAACCTGCAACCTTCAGATTAAAATCCCAACTCCCTCACCACTAGGCCACGACTACGCTAAAAATAAAAAGTTCAAAATTGACGACTCTTGGGCCCGATATGAGTCCATTTTGTCAAATATGGACATCTTAGTGACAGATGTGACATCAGAGGGAGTAAATGAGTATGTATAGAAATTTCAAGATCGATGACTGAAACATGTTCAATGGGTCAAATTTTGGCTACACTATGGCTAATGTAGAGCCAGAAGGAGTCGACTGGGTAGAAATAAAAAGTTCAAATTCGATGACTCTTGGGCCCCATATTAGTCCATTTGGTGAAATATGGACTTCTGAATGGCTGATGTAAGAACAGAAGGAGTCAATGAATATGTATAGAAATTTCAAGATCGATGACTGAAACATGTTCAATCGATCAAATTTTGGCTACTCTATGGCTACTTTATGACCAGAAGGAGTTCATTGGGTAGAAATAAAAAGTTCAAAATTGATGACTCTTGGGCCCGATATGATTCCATTTTGTCAAATATGGACATATTAATGACAGATATGACATCAGAGGGAGTCAATGAGTATGTATAGAAAGTTCAAGATCGATGACTGAAACATGTTCAATGGGTCAAATTTTGGCTATACTATGGCTAATGTAGAGGCAGAAGCAGTCAACTTGGTAGAAATAAAAAGTTCAAATTCGATGACTCTTGGGCCCGATATTAGTCCATTTGGTGAAATATGGACTTCTGAATGGCTGATGTAAGAACAGAAGGAGTCAATGAGTGAGTATAGAAATTTCAAGATTGATGACTGAAACATGTTCAATCGGTCAAATATTGGCTACTCTATGGCTAATGTATCACCAGAAGGAGTCTATTGTGTAGAAAAGAAAGTTCAAAATCGATGACTCTTGGGCCCGATATTAGCCGATTTTGTCAAATATGGACTTGTGAATGACCGATGTAACATCAGAAAAAGTCAATAAATAGGTATAGAAATTTCAAAATCCATGACTGAAACATGTTCAATGGGTCAATTATTGGCTACTCTATGGCTAATTTATCACCAGAAGGAGTCAATGGGTAGAACT